>JAVJIX010000058.1:565000-765000 GCA_036785185.1 Paratrypauchen microcephalus | reverse complement strand
TAAACCAGGATTAAGCCAGGTCTAAACCAGGTCTAAACCAGGACTAAACCAGGTCTAAATCAGGACTAAACCAGGTCTAAACCAGGACTAAACCAGGACTAAACCAGGACTAAACCAGGATTAAGCCAGGTCTAAACCAGGTCTAAACCAGGACTAAACCAGGTCTAAATCAGGACTAAACCAGGTCTAAACCAGGACTAAACCAGGACTAAACCAGGATTAAACCAGGACTAAACCAGGATTAAGCCAGGTCTAAACCAGGTCTAAACCAGGACTAAACCAGGTCTAAATCAGGACTAAACCAGGTCTAAACCAGGACTAAACCAGGACTAAACCAGGACTAAACCAGGATTAAGCCAGGTCTAAACCAGGTCTAAACCAGGACTAAACCAGGTCTAAATCAGGACTAAACCAGGTCTAAACCAGGACTAAACCAGGACCAAACCAGGATTAAGCCAGGTCTAAACCAGGTCTAAACCAGGACTAAACCAGGTCTAAACCAGGACTAAACCAGGACTAAACCGGGACTAAACCAGGTCTAAACCAGGACTAAACCAGGATTAAGCCAGGTCTAAACCAGGTCTAAACCAGGTCTAAATCAGGACTAAATCAGGTCTAAACCAGGACTAAACCAGGATTAAGGCAGGTCTAAACCAGGTCTAAACCAGGTCTAAATCAGGACTAAATCAGGTCTAAACCAGGACTAAACCAGGATTAAGCCAGGTCTAAACCAGGTCTAAACCAGGACTAAACCAGGTCTAAATCAGGACTAAACCAGGTCTAAACCAGGACTAAACCAGGACTAAACCAGGACTAAACCAGGATTAAGCCAGGTCTAAACCAGGTCTAAACCAGGACTAAACCAGGTCTAAATCAGGACTAAACCAGGTCTAAACCAGGACTAAACCAGGACTAAACCAGGATTAAACCAGGACTAAACCAGGATTAAGCCAGGTCTAAACCAGGTCTAAACCAGGACTAAACCAGGTCTAAATCAGGACTAAACCAGGTCTAAACCAGGACTAAACCAGGACTAAACCAGGACTAAACCAGGATTAAGCCAGGTCTAAACCAGGTCTAAACCAGGACTAAACCAGGTCTAAATCAGGACTAAACCAGGTCTAAACCAGGACTAAACCAGGACCAAACCAGGATTAAGCCAGGTCTAAACCAGGTCTAAACCAGGACTAAACCAGGATTAAGCCAGGTCTAAACCAGGTCTAAATCAGGACTAAACCAGGTCTAAACCAGGACTAAACCAGGACTAAACTGGGACTAAACCAGGTCTAAACCAGGACTAAACCAGGATTAAGCCAGGTCTAAACCAGGTCTAAACCAGGTCTAAATCAGGACTAAATCAGGTCTAAACCAGGTCTAAACCAGGACTAAACCAGGATTAAGGCAGGTCTAAACCAGGTCTAAACCAGGTCTAAATCAGGACTAAATCAGGTCTAAACCAGGACTAAACCAGGATTAAGCCAGGTCTAAACCAGGTCTAAACCAGGACTAAACCAGGTCTAAATCAGGACTAAACCAGGTCTAAACCAGGACTAAACCAGGACTAAACCAGGACTAAACCAGGATTAAGCCAGGTCTAAACCAGGTCTAAACCAGGACTAAACCAGGTCTAAATCAGGACTAAACCAGGTCTAAACCAGGACTAAACCAGGACTAAACCAGGATTAAACCAGGACTAAACCAGGATTAAGCCAGGTCTAAACCAGGTCTAAACCAGGACTAAACCAGGTCTAAATCAGGACTAAACCAGGTCTAAACCAGGACTAAACCAGGACTAAACCAGGACTAAACCAGGATTAAGCCAGGTCTAAACCAGGTCTAAACCAGGACTAAACCAGGTCTAAATCAGGACTAAACCAGGTCTAAACCAGGACTAAACCAGGACCAAACCAGGATTAAGCCAGGTCTAAACCAGGTCTAAACCAGGACTAAACCAGGATTAAGCCAGGTCTAAACCAGGTCTAAATCAGGACTAAACCAGGTCTAAACCAGGACTAAACCAGGACTAAACTGGGACTAAACCAGGTCTAAACCAGGACTAAACCAGGATTAAGCCAGGTCTAAACCAGGTCTAAACCAGGTCTAAATCAGGACTAAATCAGGTCTAAACCAGGACTAAACCAGGATTAAGGCAGGTCTAAACCAGGTCTAAACCAGGTCTAAATCAGGACTAAATCAGGTCTAAACCAGGACTAAACCAGGATTAAGCCAGGTCTAAACCAGGTCTAAACCAGGTCTAAATCAGGACTAAATCAGGTCTAAACCAGGACTAAACCAGGACTAAACCAGGACTAAACCAGGTCTAAACCAGGTCTGAACCAAGACTAAGGTGTGTGTGTGTGTGTACGTGTATATCCTATGTATTATTATTATACAGCAGTAATTAATTAACTCAAGAAAAAGAAAAGATTTGAACAACACATATGAGCGTTCATGGTCCTGTTTAGGTGTTCGACTTTCAACAAAAGGTGACAGTGACTAACTGAAAAACTAGCTCGTAAGCTAGCTGCTGACTGTAATGTTAAGTGTGAGTCTTGTTTAACAGCACAAATCATCTCCTCTGTTATCGTTCCAGTTTGTTAAGTCACTTCTTTCTGGTCAGATTGTGTCAAAACAAAACTCTGATTTAAGTCTAACTTGACTAACAGAGCATCTGATATTCCAGTGCCTTCAGTTAGCGTCACACTCAGGAAAGTTTGTGACAGCAGCTGCAACGTCTTAATAGTACATAGAAAATAAGAATAAATGTGGACAAATGTTGAAATGAAGCATTCAAATATTGCCCTTGGACGAATATACGTAGTCCTATTGTGCTCCCTCTTTCTATGCATGGACTCCACTTTCCTTTCAGCTTTATAGTGCCATTTTAAGGACAGATGACCATTCAAAGGATGGAATATTTTGTTTTGAAACGCTTCATCATTCTGAAACCCATCCATTGATCTTCCTGTGTAGATTCAGGGTAATAAGTGAATGTAACTTTAAAACTTTTGGCAGTGTGTGTGCTACTGTGTGAATTGTGTCAGCATGGTAACTTCAGAACATTCCACTATAGTGATAAATGGAGATGTCACTGCAAAGTATCAGTAGGTCATTTTTATCAGAAATACTTTTCCTGTAATACATAATTTCATGAGTTCATCTTTAAATAAATAGAAAAACTTCACTTCAGTGTTTTTTATTCATACCACAGACAAACAGTTGAAAAGTGCAGTACTGACTGTGCAGAATGCATACAAAAGTCACTGCTCACACGTCAAGCCAAGGACAGCAGAATCAACATCATCATCATCTTCTTCTTCTTCTTCATCTTTTTCTTCTTCTGTGGGGTTGAACAGCGGCAGCCGAGTGTGTGGAGTGTGAAGAGGAAGAATAGAGTCCAGACAGCAGGGGGACAGTTTGTAGGGGCACAGGACTGCGGGACAGGTGTGGGCTTGTGGGGAAACAGTCTCCCAGCAGAGGTGCGACCAGAGAAAGATCCAGCGGTCGGTCGGTAATTGGCAGCTCAGGGCGCTCCGTGACACCAGGATGTGCTTTATGCTTCTGTGATAGAGAAAGTTGTGTGGTTTCTTCCAGTGGATTTGTCTGCTTGCTCCACTACACTTTTCAATCTTGATTTTTCCAGGTTATTATTAAGCTTTGCAAAAATATATTATTGGAGCTTTTGGAACTGATGTTTGTTCATCCAAAACATGCTCGGAGCTGTGCTTTGTCTCATGTACACATGTTTGAGTGATCCTACATCCTCAGTCCCTCTGGAGAGCTCCAGACAGCTGCTTCTCTCTGGACAAGTCCTTCTCCATGTCAGCTCAAGCTCTTTGTCTTGCCTCACATTGTCAATCAGTATAAGAACTGTAGCATTAACAGACTTTGTTTTGAATCAATAGGTGATATATAGGCCTGTCTCCATCTAGTGGTGCTTTTTGTAACTACATGCCGTCATTGAGGCACTGATAAATAAGCAGCGCTGAAGGAAATGAAGAGATAAGGCTTTAGGTTATGTAATTATCACCATGTTTGTACTATTGAGTGTTCCATCTCATCCCTAATTCAACTTTAAAGTTGCATTATGTAACTTTTCTGGTAGTGGCTCCATCATTTACTTGGCTCTATGGAGATAGAATGTCCAACAGTATTGCATTAAACTGATGTAATTGAATAATTGCAGGACATAAGTGTTTTTATGGCTCATAAAGCATGTGTTTTTGCTGTGCTGTAGCCTCTCCACAGATCTGACGTTTCCTGATTGTGCCATCATCAACATACGGAGAGGTAAATCCACAGCTATTACCATAAGGGCTAAACTTGTTACACCTTTATTTGTTCAAATGTTTAAACTGTCAGTAAAGACCACATAAATTATCCCTTCATTTTGGATGAAATTTGCTGTGTTGATGACATGGGTAGAACTTGTATTTTTGTACTTTGCTGACACTAACTGATCCAATAATACCACAAACACTGTCCCACCAAAACAAGTCAGAATGAGAAAAACATGAAAACATGTCGTGTGTAAGTGCAGGTGGAGAGGCTTTTAAAGCCATTAGGACATTTCTTCTGTCTATGATTCATCCTACAAAGCTCACAATGATAAACAAGGCTCTGATCTGGTTGGGAATAGTACATCTGACAGTTTTTCATATTTTCTTATATTTTAATTATTACTCGGTTTTGTGGGTTTTAAAGGAACTAAGCCTGTTTTAAAAATGGTTCTACAATCACAACTGAACCTGGATTACCAGCAGCCAGCGCTATAACCTGCAGATAGAGGACAGATACAAGTTTTCTTCTCCAGAAGTCTCTCACGGAGCTGCAAAGGCTGCACTAGCACTGAGTGCGGCCACATGGTAGGATCGGATTTCTCCAAATCCAATCCAGTTACTTTGCGGGTGCACATGAAACTTGTGCACTCGGATAACAGGCCTGGATCTAGACTGCACAGATTGGGGGGGCATTTCAAAATGTGTGTGGAGTTTCATGTGGAACATTTTTCTTCTAATGCAGAGGTTCTTCACCTGTTTGACGTTGAGGCCCAGTTTTCCCAGTGCAGAGCGGCTTGGGACCCATGAAGTATTAACAGTGTATCAGAGGTGGAGCGGGAGGTGGTGAACCTATGGGGCTTAGCACAGAGGGGGGTGTGGGGGTCCCCCAGAATATTTTGGATTTCATAGATGCAGTTTCCTGCATTCTAGTGCACTTTAGATTGACCATAGCCTGTCTCTGGTGTCTTCAGTTGATATCCTACACAGTCCCACGGCCCTGCAGCCACTAGTGCACAACAGATCGGCCTAAGCCAGGGGTTCCAAGCCCTATACCATCCTTAGCCTGTGCACATGAATCCGATACAATCCCAATCGGATTACACTCGTCCATGTGCACGCACTGACTGCTTCATAGTGATGATTCAGATCAGAGAGATTCCGTATAGATTTAAACCAACTGAATTCCACCACTGAAACTGGCAGCACAAATCTAATCGTCTTAAGATTGAGCCTTTATTTGGTCTCACACACAATAACACACACTGACTTCACACTGGCTCATTGCCAGGGGGGGTTTTGAACCCAGGTCTCCCCAGGGGAAAGTCAGTGACTTACCAGTTGAGCTAACCAGCCATTATCAGTATCTCTCTCTCTCTCTCTCTCTCTCTCTCTCTATATATATATATATATATATATATATATATATATATATATATATATATATATATATATATATATATATATATATATATATATATTTATTATTTTAATAATAAATGTTTGGAGCAATAATGGTCATCATGATTCACATTGTGCTGGTGTCTCATTATCAGAGGTCAGAGGTCTTCACACATGAGAACACTTCACTGACACATTCATCTGGACACATGAGAGAAACCACCTTCATTAGGGTTCAGTCCTCTAGTCTGATCCACATGCACATAACAAATATGAAACATCCTCCAAATGTTTCAGTGCAACCTTTTTGTATTTACACAATTCTGTAACACATCACATATTTAGATCATGTTTTAGATCATGCTTCTCTATATTTATGGAAAATTGTTGTGCAGGAACCTGGGTGATGTAAGATAAAAGGGAATGACAAAAGGAGGAATTCAATTTGTGAACTGGACAAAGGTTTATTTATATGTTTTGCAGCCTGTATGTGCCTGATTCATTATGTGTGATTCCAGGTGGGCATGTTACAAAACTCATTTTCTCTATCTTCTGCTGTTTGAGTGAGGATATCCAGATTTTCCTCATGACAGACATGTCCTCCAGTTCCAACCCCCCCAGGCCCACAGAACAGTGGCTCTACCCCAAGCTCCTCCCTGTGATTGAGGTCTTCACCCTATCCCTAAGCATTTTGACTGCTTTTATCTACAATTTGAGTGTTATGCTTATTCTTTTTCCTTCTCCCAGCCGCTCACGTTAGTCACCACACTGAAGTCATAGTGATTCTCTCCCAAATACTCATTACCCACATAATTACCCAAGTACTGTCTTCAAATGAGCCAATATTTTATTAAATTAAACAGACCCTCTTTAATATTTATAGCATGACTTTTCATGGCTGCCAATGTGTGCATGGAACATGGAATCACTTCTTTCTTTCTTTAAATGTGCAGTTTAATTTCACACACAGCTTCTAAAAAGTGTGCATAAAGCAGTGCCTTTTTCACTTCCTCTGTGACTGCATCCTTCTTCCTCTGTGACTGCATCCTTCTTCCTCTGTGACTGCATCCTTCTTCCTCTGTGACTGCATCCTTCTTCCTCTGTGACTGCATCCTTCTTCCTCTGTGACTGCATCCTTCTTCCTCTGTGACTGAATCCTTCTTCCTCTGTGACTGCATCCTTCTTCCTCTGTGACTGCATCCTTGTGCGCGCTCTGAGCCTTGACGACAGACAGAGCCCAAGTCGCTCAAACTAAAACTAATATTTTCACATCCACGTGTCAAAGTGTATCAGGCCGTGCAGTGCATCCACACAGCAGCAGCAGCACTCTCGGGATGTCAGCCCTGCGAGGAAAAAACGACAGAGTTTAGTAAACGGTAGTTAAAAGCAGAACCAACACGGCCTGCGTAATGTCCCGGTAATCCAAACCTACTAGATGCAACTTTTTGAGAGTGTGCAGGGGAAAAAGCGGTCTGGCAACGGCTCCGCGATCTGCTCAATGTAGAGTTTGTTTGAGGGGTGAGAAAATATGTCATTTCGGAGTCGTGGTTTCGCCCGACGTCAACGCGCAACAGCCAATCCGCTCCAGCCCTGCGTCCTGCATCCTCCGCCCCCTTTTATCCACTACTCAACACGGACTTGCCGCTCGCCACATCTGGACACGCTTCTCCCTATACTACTTCTACTACTACTTCTACTACTACTACTTCTACTACTACTACAACTACTACTACAACTAGTACTTTACGCGAGGAACTTCAGACTTTCCTCGCGCTTTCATGGCACCTCAGCTTTCCTCCGCGTCTTTGTGCGCGTAGCGCGCGTCTTGGCAGCGCGTTCCAGCTGATGGGGAGATTATGAATGCGCAACTGTCCGGGGATGGAAGGATGCTGTGTTTGGACACGGTTCTGGGAGTAGCGACGCGGCCAGAGCGCACGGTACCGTCCTGAAAACGCGCTCCACTTCTGGACTCCTTCTGGACTTTTTTTTCCTCAATATAAGCCCTAAAATACAGCGTTGGTTTTCTTCCCCTTCTACAAAGAATCATTTGAACTTCCCACCGCAAGAGAGAGAGGGAGAGAGGGAGAGAGAAGGGGGAGAGACGTAAATAGTTCTGACATGTGGATGTAATTTCAGAAGAGGAGGAAAAAATACACATCCAAAGAAATAAAAAAGAGTGAAAAGCTTACGGGTAAATATAGAAAGAAGATTATTGGACATTTAACGGTGTGTGTGAGGGGGCAGAGAGTGGAACCCGCAAAGAGACGCGATTACACAGTTATTATTATTAACCCTAACCCAAGACAAATGGACTAGAGACGTCGTGCTTGGAAGTCCGCGTTTTACAGTCGATTAAACTAACCCGGAGTTGAGAGAAGACTGAAATATCTTTGCTGCTGCTGCTGCTGCTGCTGGTGGTGCTGCTGGTGTCAGTGCTGGTGTCAGTGGTGGTGTCAGTGGTGTCAGTGGTGTCAGTGGTGGTGTCAGTGCTGGTGTCAGTGGTGGTGTCAGTGGTGGTGCTGCTGCTGGTGTCAGTGGTGCTGCTGCTGGTGGTGTCAGTGATGGTCATCATGGGGTCCCCTCCGCGTCCTCTCCATCTGCATCTCGTCCTCCTCTCCCTCCTGATGGCTCTGGTGAGTACCACACCAATTTGGGACTTCTGAATCATGTTTGATTGTTACAAGTTGTCAGTAGCGAAGTATTATTATTATTATTATTATTATTATTATTATTATTATTATTATTATTATTATTATTATTATTAGGGGTGTGCAACTTAGGATCATCTGTTCAGTGGAGACTGTGGAAGAGAAGAGAGGTGAAGAATAGAGTGAAGGATGGAACAGCTGGAGAAAAGTGTCAGGAGTGATCTGCGATAGAAGAGTGCCAGCTCGGGTGAAGGGAAAGGTTTACAGGACAGTTGTGAGACCAGCCATGATGTATGGATTAGAAACACTTGCAATAGGCAGAAGACAGGAGGCAGAGCTGGAGATAGCAGAGTTAAAGATGCTCAGATTCTCTTTAGGAGTGACAAGGATGGACAGGATCAGGAATGAGGTCATCAGAGGGACAACACAGACAGGAAGGTTTGGAGAAAAAGCTCGAGAAGCCAGATTGAGATGGTTTGGACATGTTCAGAGGAGGGACAGTGGATATATTGGTAGAAGAATGTTAGAGATGGAGCTACCAGGTAGGAGACAAAGAGGAAGACCAAAGAGGAGATTTATGGATGCAGTGAGGGAGGACATGGAGGTAGTTGGAGCCAGAGTAGAAGATACAGAAAACAGGGCCAGATGGAAAAAGTTGATTCGCTGTGGCAACCCCTGAAAAAGGGACAAGCCCAAAGGAGAAGAAGAAGATTATTAGAGGTGTGCAAAATAATCGTCATGACAACGCATCGCGATACTTTCACAATATACTGCATCCATTCTTCATGCCAAAAATCGATTATTATAATTAATAATTTAATATTTAATAATTTAATATTGATACATAAATAAATACATAAATTATTAGTTTATTTTTTCTTTGTAAAGGGTATTGTTTGTTATGATGGTAGCTACCTCCAAAATGGCAAATGTTTGAACATCATTTTTTGTTTTAGAAAAAAATCCTCTGCACTTTTTTTGTTATTGGTTTGGTTTATTTGTTTTTGTTATTCAATAAATTCAGTTCTGAATTGAGTTGCTCAGAGTTCTGTATCAACTGAAGACACTACCCAGATACACAGCCACTGATATTTAAGTTATTCTCTTTTTTTTGGTACATTTTCACTGAAGTATGTCCAATATATTGCAATGCATCGCAATAATTCAAGTATCGTGATGCATCGTGATAGTATCACATCGTGGCATATGAATCATGATTCAAATTGAATCGTGACTTCTTTGCCAATACCCACCCCTAATTATTATTATTATTATTATTATTATTATTATTATTATTATTATTATTATTATTATTATTATTGTTGTTATTATTATTATTATTATTATTATTATTATTAT
Source organism: Paratrypauchen microcephalus (assembly GCA_036785185.1). Taxonomy (NCBI): domain Eukaryota; kingdom Metazoa; phylum Chordata; class Actinopteri; order Gobiiformes; family Gobiidae; genus Paratrypauchen; species Paratrypauchen microcephalus. Next base: position 755,315 of record JAVJIX010000058.1, on the reverse strand, counting down.
TATTGTTGTTATTATTATTATTATTATTATTATTATTATTATTATTATTATTATTATTGTTATTATTATTATTATTATTATTATTATTATTATTATTATTGTCATTATTATTATTATTATTATTATTATTATTGTCATTATTATTATTATTATTATTATTATTATTGTTATTATTATTATTATTATTATTATTATTATTATTATTATTATTATTATTATTATTATTGTTATTATTATTATTATTATTATTATTATTATCATTATTATTATTATTATTATTATTATTATTATTATTATTGACATGCAGAGTAAGGGAGCAGCTGTGTACAAATGTTGGAAAAGTTTGTAAACTAAAACATGGTCAGTTCCGGGATGGAGGCAAAAGCGAAGTGGAATATATGAAAATCAATCAGTTTGAGGCTGGCAAACCAGAGCCCGGTTTAAAGAGTTTTACAATTGTATTTTACATGATTTGTTGATTGATTACAAGATGATTGCACACACTTAGCATTAAAATAATTGTTTTTAGGTTTTCTATATTGACAGAAATGTTGTCTGCACAAGAGCTTTTCATTTTGTCCACAGGTGTAGCCTATTACACACTTAACCCAAAATTATAGTTTTTATGAAGCTACAAAAAAAATCTACTTTATTTCCATCCTTTGTGTTTGAAAAGAAAACAAATTGACATTTCTAACTGATATTTTTACCCGGAAAAGTCAAAATTCCGTGCCATTTTGAATAAGTCTTAAACCATTCTTTAAAGGTTTAAGACTTACAAGATGATGCCAGTTAACAATTGAAGAAAATATTATAAGATCTGCTTTTAGTCGCCTCTATTCCGTAATTCTAAACATTCAGATGACAGGGCACTGAAAGCGTCTCTGGGCCTGATTAATTAGTTGTAACGAGCTGTGTTATTGACAATTGGAGTGAACATCGCTGAGGAATCAGCGCTACAGCTACAACAGTACGACAACTGACAACTATCCTGGAGTGTCACTCCAAATTACACACGGAGCTGTTGGATCACGTGTGACATGCCCACGGCTGACCTAGTACCCGAGCGCGACACAAGAAACGTGCCTGTTTCTGCCGGTGCCCATGCGCTCCAGGCATAAGCTGTCGATAGTTGTTAATTGATTATCGAAACGTTAATCAAGCTTTATTAAGCTTTATTGACGCAAAATCTCAATTAATTTAACCTGTGTATCATTAAAAAGCGTTTAAGGTTAAGAAAAAGTTATAAATCAGGTTTTGTTTTCATGTTTTTCGTTTATTGGAAAAGTATACTTTATTTCTTTGATTAATTTACATTGAGTTGTGTTACAAATTACAAATGCACTTGTAAGGTGGAGGGTACGCTGCTTGCTTGTCTCCATGGAGATGTTATTTCTTTGCCTGGAATGTTCCACAGTAGGGCATTCAGCCTATCTCCCTTGCATTTGTTCAATTACACGTGTTTTATATCTCAAAAATAATAATGAATTCTTACCTTTTGTTGGCTTGCTTCTCCATAGATCTGATCATTAACCATGATTACTAAATGTATTTCCATACTGTGGAATAATCAAGACAAAAGAGTCATATTTCCATGGCGTCAAGCAGGTGGTGCACTCTCAGGTGCACAGTGCAGTGTCTTTTAAGCTTTATAATGATTAACGCTAAAATGACGGTTTACTGTTTGTTCCCATCATGGTAGTTCATTCATTTAAATGTGATATTCTGCACAAAATGTGAAATAATATACACTTGTCCCTCGCTCTGTCGCGGTTCACTGTTCGCGGCCTCGCTGTTTCGCAGATTTTTATTTTTTTTTTTTCTATAGTGTAACTTTTTTTTATAGTGTAACATTGTGTTCTGCGTCCTGATTGGCTAAGAGACTGTGGACCTTTGCCGATTGATAGATGCAGGGGACCGGGACCAGACTGGAACTAGACCAGGACCAGACCGGGACTAGACCAGGACTAGACTAGGACTATAGACCAGGACTAAACGTGGACTAAACCAGGTCTAGACCAGAACTAAACCAGGTCTAGACCAGGTCTAAATCTGGATTTGACCTGGACTAAACCAGGACTGGACCAGGTCTAGACCTGGATTAAACCGGGACTAGACCAGGTCTAAACCAGGATTAAACCCCCACGTGCCGCTCTTTGCTGGTTTCGTGCGGTTGGTTTGTGGCTCGGGCTGATAGGACACGGTCCCGGCGCCGTGGTTCAATCTCGTGCTCGCAGCCCCGGTGTGCGCGCGGCCTCGTGCCGGTTGTGTTGCAAATTATTGATTAATTCATTAATTGATAGTTGATTGACCTTATCGATCAATTAACTTCAATTTTTTTTAAATAGTGTAACATTTTTTTTTTATAGTGTAACATTTTTTTTTATAGTGTAACATTGTGTTCTGTCCTGATTGGCTAAGAGACTAGACCAGGTCTACACCAGAACTAAACCAGGTCTAGACCTGGACTAAACCAGGATTAAACCACCACGTGCCGCTTCTGGTTTCATGCGGCTGGTTTGCCTGCAAACCAGGCAAATATTTCTGGGACATAACCCCCGCGATAAACGAGTGATTACTGTATAAGTATTCTGAATGGATTCTAGTAAGACTGACTTCATCTACGCTTCAACTGGGTTTCATACTGAAACCTAGTTTTTCTCATTTAGAATTTGTGAATGAATTTGTAGTATTTTTTCACTGTTTTTGGTGTAGTTAAGTGAGATTTTCTTGAGATTTTCCAATTCCCAGTTGAGGCACTGTGAATGTTTTTAGTTTGTGTTGATTCTCTGCCCTTGGATAACGTTGACACTTGCTCATAATGAAATCAAATCACAGTTGTTTTTGTGTGTGCATCAGATGTCTTAGATTAGAAGTTGTTTTAGTCCTACTTCATTTCCTGCCTGTTTCTTCCTGCAGTACGATGTTATAATTCTGCTTATGTGTGGTGTATAGGACAGCAAATATATATCCACATATATCCAAATATATCCACTTATACACTGTGTTCTGAGGAGTTTATCTGTGTGCATGATTTGGTCCTGATGTAGTCCTGGTTTTCGGTCGTGTCTCCATATACGAGGTGAACGTAGAGCTTTTAGCAAATATAACTTTTACTGATAACAACTGTAGTGCTGATTTATTCTTAGTTACAAAAACACTGCATGCAATGTTTATGCTATAATTTGGTGTTTTGGTGTTCAGGTTCTCTAATCAGGAAGGAATGAGCCTCACATGAGTTGTACATTTGGGTTGCCAGTTTCACTGATGTAATCCAGTTGGTTTAATCCTAAAATGCCTCTCTCTGATCTGAATGGTCACTACCTAAACCCCACATACTGAGAATGAAAAAAAGTCTTTACGCAGGTTAAGGCAGGTTAATACACTCTATACACTGTTAATACACAGCTCAGTGAAGACTGGTAAATGATCACATTTTTATATAGCGCTTTTCCACCTTCAAGACACTTTACATCAAGGAACCACTCACCCATTCACACACCAGTGTACGCAGACACTCAAGGCGAGATGGGTTGTCCAAGCATGCGACAACAGTATTCATCAGTACCAATTTGTGGGTTAGTGGATCTGACCGCTCAAACCATTGACGTGTATGTCGAGAGCGGGATTGGAACCACCAGACTGCAGGTCACTGGGAAAACACTCTTAACAGCTGAACTTCTGTCACCCCAGATTACAGTGCTTTTTCCAAAATTGTAAAAGTATAGATAGTTCCTAACCCTAACGTAGAAAAACCTGAGTGGGGGGTTTCCTTCCTTTCCCCCAGATCTGACTTAAATATATCATATGTTAAAAAACGCACCACCTTCCAGTCAATCGACAGGCTGAACCCGTAGAATGATTGATTGCCTGATCGATACAATTAATTCTAAATTGAGACATGGTAGGTTGGTTTTGATGTGTAAAGGGGGTAGAGCTGTGCAGAAGGGTGGTCATGGATGCTCCTATTGACATTGAGTAGACTGAATAGACTGATAGGGTCCTAACAACGTGCTGTGGTGATTAGTGATCATCCTCTTGTTGCACTTAAATGCGTCCTCTCTCGGCGCCTGGCAACGTCGTTCTGTTTGGAGGGCAGTTGGCCAGCTGCTGTTTGTTACCACTCTTACATTTTACATTAGAGAAACACTCACTGCCTCTCTGTTTTTTTAGTAAATATTGTGACCAGACTTAAAGGTGCAATGTGTAACTTTTCCGTAGTGGGTTCATCACATTTTTGTTTCTATGGAAATGTCAATGCTCAGCTTGGAATGTTCCACAGTATGGCATTCAACAGGTCTACCTTACATTTATTTACAGGTTTAATTACAGGTGGTTTTATTGCTCAAAAATACCAAGGAAAACAGACATTCTGACTGAGCAGCATTGTCGCTCCATAGATCTGACCTGTAACTTGGTCTGGTTTGGTCTCCATGGAGACAGAAAGGTTTAATGCCATACTGTGAAACATTCCAGAGCATTTGACGGACTCTCTACCAGAAAAGTAACACAGTGCACTTTTTAAAATTGGAAATGTGCATATTTAACAAAACACATGGTCTTATTGACCACTTCTGTGCTAATAGGTCAACAGACAGAAATGTGCTGTTAAAACATGATGATGTTTGATTGTAATTGTTCTCCCTCTGTATGCGTGTGTTCCAGGCATTCCCACATCCTCCTTATTTTCCCACAACATGCAAATCCTGCAGCTCAATTACTGCTGTTCTCTACCCGAGTTTTCCACCTTCAAGGCACTTTACATCAAGGAACCACTCAGCCAATCACACACACATTCATACACCAGTAAACAGACACTGGGGCGGGGTTAAGTGTCTTGCCCAAAGACACAGCAACAGTATTCATATAGCTCCTTACAACTATTTGGGCTATGGGTATATGTGATGTTTTAGTCCTGGTGTTTATTGTCTTGTTTATCACATGTTTTATGCTCACTGTGGACCTAGGGGGCGCTGTGTGTGACCTGTACATATGTTTTTGGACAATAAAGATGAACTTTGAACTTTGTGAAATATGTTTGTTTTACATTCTCAGTAGTTGGACAGGTTATATCTCATGTGAAGCTCAGAACCTCCAGAAATCTCTCACTGAGCTGCAGAGGCTGCACTAGCACTGACTCATGATTGGCTGAAGGTTCTGGGCTTAGTTATTCCATTCAGATCAGAGAGAGGCATTTTAGGTTTAAAGGTGCACTGTGTAACATTTCTCATTGTGGAGGGTCCACTCACTAAGTAAGAATACGTGATAGCCTCCAGTAAGATCTATATTTGATTTGAACATGTCAACTTCATATGTGGGAACACAGTTAGGTCCGTTTATGGCGTTTAACATGAAAATCTACATACAATCCCTTTAACACATGGTGACTTCATTCCCAGTAGACTTAAACCTGCCAACAGGTTCTGTTTTTATTCCTATGAGACCAATCTTACTGCCAAACAAGCAGTTAATTGGCAAGCCTTATCACCGCAACTGGCAGTTTGTGAACGGTAAAGCATATACCTTTTTATAAGATCTTTGTCTAATCAGATCTTTCCTTGTAATGTACTAATTAATAAATGTTAATGAAAAGAATGGTATATGAGCTATAAATAGAGCTTTGATTAGCCTGGTATAGTGGCGGTTGTACAAGGGCATCAAATGCAATCATATGCCTCTTCAATTACCAGCTTCAAATGTCAAAATGCACAATGCCTGAAGCATTCCACTGTATGGCATTAAACGGATCTCCATGGAGACAAATGTATTACAAATCAATAGATCTCTGGAGAGGCATTTTCCAATTGCATTCAAATTATGCACCACAATGAGTTTATAAGCACTTTTTACATCTTTCAGGGACCAGAGTGGAGTTTTACCATCACGCTAATGCTAAAAATAACTAGCATGCTAACTGCTATACTTCCTGATTCACGGATGATAAGACACTTTATAATTAGATACAGACAGCACTATATCTGTACTGAAACAAATACATTATTACATGAAAAAAAAAGAAGAAAAGAAAACGGTACAGGTCATTATTGCCATACGGTTTAACATTCCAACCAAAAGCATTAACATCTCCATTATGGATGCACCAATACAATACTGGTATTGGCTATCGACACCGATATTGAAGTATGGATTGGACTTCAAGATACCAGTTCCGCCATTTCCGTCTATAAACGGGTGTAATGAAAATTTACTAGTTAAAGGAAAAGTAATGTTTTTTACAATTTGAGCCTTATTTCGGTAATAAAACAAGTTGTTTTACTCACCCATAGCACTTTGGTGTCATATGGAGGATTTCCGGAGATGTTTTAGATTAGCGTTAGGCTAACGCCGTTAGCCTAGCGCGACTTATAGCCATAGCTCGGGGCATATAATATATTCCCCGAGCATGTAATATGTCCTGTGCGGGCTCCAAATAACACAAACTTTAGCACTTTTCAAATCATAGAAGCTCGATGTCTTAGTCTACGATTTCGTTTGGTCAAAAGTGGCCTGTAATTTTTATCCATAGTTTCGAGTAGATGAGGAGGCCAGTGCGCATGTGCAGACTGTGCTCTCAGCTCCCGGGACCCAAACATGGAATGCAAAGCTGTAAACTATGGATAAATCTCGGATTACAGGCCACTTTTGATTCAAACGAAATCGTAGACTAAGACATCGAGCTTCTATGATTTGAAAAGTGCTAAAGTTTGTGTTATTTGGTGCCCGCACGGGGCATATTACATGCTCGGGGAATATATTATATGCCCCAAGCTATGGCTATAAGTCGCGCTAGGCTAACGGCATTAGCCTAATGCTAATCTAAAACATCTCCGGAAGTGCTCCATATGACACCAAAGTGCTATGGGTGAGTAAAACTACTTGTTTTATTGCCGAAATAAGGCTCAGATTGTAAAAAAACGTTACTTTTCCTTTAATGTTGCCCAAAATCATCTCAGAATTTTAAACCTGAATTTTGGCAAAACTGTATTATTATTATTATTATTATTATTATTATTATTATTATTATTATTATTATTATTATTATTAATAATAATAATAATAATAATAATAATAATACATTTTTTTTTTTTCAATTTTGCGAATATACTATATATATATAAATCACACACACACAAAAAACACCCCACTCCTCTCTCCACACCCAACACAAAAATCAGACTCACCAAAAGAAATGTGTTTTATATTACTCACTCACTAATTATGTGCAGAATGAAGCCTAAAGAGATCAATGGTTTCAGAAAAGTAATTTTATTCTGAATACCACCAAATGAACGAATAACTGTACCAGAATACAGATTCTGAATACATATTCTCAGTACAGTATTCAGTTACTTCCCAACACCAGAAAAGTTTGGTAGTGCACACCACCTGCCTATGTCACCATGTATGTCACACACTTTCTAACTACTCCTATGGAACTTAACTGCCACCAGCCTCATACAGGATCCTTTATTTTTTCTTTTCTCCAAGCAGCGGACGCTTGTGTGTCTTGGCCTGGCGCTGCGCTCAATAAGGCAGCCTTCCAGCCCAAACTCGGGGCACCAGTGGCTTTTCCAGTGATGTGGTCCGTCACTGCCACACCACATGGCAATAGCAAAACAATTATAGCCTTGCCTAGTTTATTTAAAGTCCATTCAGTATTCACATATGAAAGGACTAACTCTGTGAAGCATGTTTGCGCCATCTCAACACTACGCTGTTTGCCTAAGTCTTCGTCTTCTTCTACCGCAAAATATGTTTCCTCCGATGGTGACCAGAAATGACATGTGCTACGCTGCCAACAGTGGAAAATTTTGTTCAATATAATGCTAAAATGCATGATTACATTTGAAGTTGCAGCTATTAAAAAGTGATGTTGTATAGTAAGAAGGTGCCAAGTTCAATTCCCACATTATGATGGTTTTGTGTGTGGAGTTTGTATGCTCATTTTTAATTATGGGTTTATGGTAGGATCTGTAAGCTGATCTGTAAGCTATGATCTGTGGCTACAATAGAAGAGTACCACCACAGAGTGTGAAGTGTGTAAATACTGCTCTGTAAAGCACTTTGGGTGTCTTGAAAGGCGTTATATATATTCAATGGTTAATAATTTTTTTAAAGGTCCCATGGCATGAAATTTTCACTTTCTGAGGTTTTTGAACGTTAATGTGAGCTCCCCTACCCTGTTTAGCCCCCCCATGGTTAAAAGTTGTGAAATGTCTAAACTGAGCATTTGCGATCCTTTTCTGCGTTACAAAAAATCGGAGCTCAAACGGGCGATTTTGAACAAGGCACCTTATTGACGTCAGATCGAAAAAAGAAATGCAAATGCAGTTCCACCCCCGTCTGTCTGTACTCAGCGTCTCTGTAAATCACGCCCAGAGAGTTTGGACTGCGAATGCACTAGGCAATGCGAAATGCGTTTTTTTATTTGCCTGGAGGCACGTCCGAGTGTTTCTAGGCTCGGAAGTCCTTTATCTGAGCCTCTGGACCTTTGAACAGCAGTGGTTTAATTTTATTTTCTGTGGAAATGTGTTTATTTTTCAATGGAAGGCTTCAAATCTCTCCCCCCGTGCAAAAACACGGAAATGGATCAGCTGACGGCTCAGAGCGAGAGCGGAGAGTTTGGCCACGCCCCCACCCTCTACTATAGGCCAGCTCTTTTCTCCTCATTTGCATTCAAGCAACAACTCCCATTATGGAGTGTTCAGAGAGAGAAAAAATACTCTTTCTCATCTTATCTCTGTTTCTCATGCACTGAGTGTTGATTTTGAAGAAGGATTCATTTACAGTATTAGGGAACCATTAAAGGGATATGCCACCCCCAGGTCAAATTTGACCTGGGGGTGGCATATCCCTTTAAGGAGCCATATAAAAGCATCAAGAAGTACCATGTCATGGGACCTTTAAGTATTTGTGATGAGTGTTATTTGTCAACATGAACAAGCAAAGGTCAAGAGAGTAAAACATTACACTCATTATAATGACTTTATTGGCTTTCCTAACGCGATGTTTTACTTAAAGTTTTGTCGTTTATTTGATTAATACACAGATCCTCTCCACCCATACTGTAGCTATCAGATATTTTCTTTTTAACATAAGTTCATAGGAGGCTGAGGAAGCTGAGGAGGCTGGGGATGCTTGTCACATTTGTTACTTTTATCTCAAAGCCATACGCTTTTCAGTGATGAACAATAGTCTCGGAGATGTGAGTCAGTGTCAGTTCTAATCTCACTCTAAACCAGTGGTCCCCAAACACCGGGCCATGGACCGGTAATGGGCCGTGAGCCCTTTGGTACCACGGTGGCTCATTCCCCCACCCCTTCATTTTGAGTGGCCAGTCCATGTTCTGAAAAGAGCACGTCGACTTCCATGTGCGCACGAGGCTCGTCTTAGGCACGTGATACATTAACGCTAATATTAAACCCACAAGCAGCAAAATGAGAAAAAACAGTTGTCTTTGGAAAGTTTCTTTGCAAAGGGGAAAAGGCCCAGTGAGGAGACAGAAGAAGAGCCTACGCAGCTTCTGGAAAGTGATGACGTCACGATGCCGTAATCCCAGTCGGTGTTCTGCTGATACTGACGTGTTTTGTAATCCAACGTAACTCGTAGAAGTAACTCCACTGTCATCGGCTTTTGTGCGTGTGTTCGCCATCATCTTCTTGTGTTTGTTTGCAGAAGAGAAAGAACTTTATGTGCATGCGCTTTATGTGCATGCGCTCTTTGTATTGCGTTTCCAGTGGCTCTGGCTGTTTTTACACATCGGTGTGGCATATGTATTACAACGTTTTCACTCAGCGCTCCGTTTTCGTCTGGATGCAAATATTTACTGACAATACCAGGAGACCTACTTAAAATATGGATTTATCACACCAGGTGATTCCCACGCACCAAGCCCGCTCTGCAGAACATGCGGCGACCAGCTCTCCAATGAGGCGGCCTTAAAAGTATGTTCGAGACACCAACTCTGCCGGTATTCTGGATAAAAGTTACAGAGTAGACTGGACATAAGCAACACACTCCCATTACACCGAGATGCGACCATCTCGTAGCAGAGAAACAAGCTCAGGGCTCTCACTGATTCAGCGTTATGATGAGTTGTAGTTTTCATGTACTTTATATTTGTTTTGTGGTGTATCTTATTTTGAAGGCATGTTTAAGCGTTACCTTAGCGACCAGAGTGTCGGGGCAGAGAGGATGTTGTGACTCATGTTATGTTGTTGGCGCATGTCATGAGGACGCTTTTATTAAAGTTATATACAAGTACACAGTGGATTAAGATTAAGATGAAGTCTTTATTTGGTCTCACACACAATGACACACAGTGACACACGGGAGCAGTGAGCAGCCATCTTTCGGTGCCCGGGGGGCAGTACCGTGAAGGGTCTTGCCCAAGGACCCACACTGGCTAGCTCATTGCCCGGGAGGGGAGGGGGATTTGTGGATTCACATTTATTATTATATTTACAACATACCACAGTTCTTGTGTTGTTTGTATAATTTTATTTTGTGGTATTTATCCGCCGATATCCATGCGCCCCGCCCCCCTCCACCCTTGCCTGGAAGAATCCATGACTCATCGCTGTACCAGCGGCGAGTCTGGTAACGCTTGGTCCACAGAATGCGCTGCTGTTGCGCGTAGACAGACAGCTAAGTGAACCAATCAGAGATTGCGCCATCTTGATTCAAAACTGAGGCGGAACTTCCGCTGCCTAAGAGTGACTTTGCGGGCAAAGGCGGGTGCACTGACGTCACCATCTTTGAACGAATCAGAATCGCGGAGTCCGTTTGTAACCGGAGGAGCGAGCGTGGATGGAGGGTGTCCAAATGGTATCGCGCTGTATAGAAAATACAGAGAGATATCATTTGGCTGGCCAGGTAACCTCCACCCCCCACCGGTCCGTGAAAATTTTGGGTGACATTAACCGGTCTGTGGCGCAAAAAAGGTTGGGGACCACTGCTCTAAACCATGTGCTTAATGCATCTTGGGTACTGGAGACAAGCTGCTTTTTCACTGTGAAGAAAGAAAATGTGTCTAAGACTAAGTAAACGCGATTGTCCCGATGGGGAGTTTGCTGGTGACAGGAGTACCCAGTAGAAAGAAGAGACTATTGTGTATGCTTTTTATTCTTAAAAGTGCTGTACCTTATTTTTATGGCCTTAAAAACGTGAAAAACTGAAGTAGTTCATTTGAAACCGTTTGCAGTGGTCCAAAGTTCTTCCTTACTTACCTTATGCATTCAGAGCATCCTAATTATTCACTGCAATGAGTTTATAAGAGCTTTTCACAATTCTCAGAGCGGAGAACTTAGTTTTGCCTAGCAACTAACATGCTAACACACACTTCCTGATTGTTGGACAATAATAGTTTGATGCAGCAGACTGGTTTTGACCTCAAGAGCTGCTTATACAGTATAATCTGTACTGGGCCAATACAGATTTTGGTTTAATACATACAGAAGGTGGAGGAAGTGTCTTGCCCAAGGACACAAGAGTGTACTTGTATGGAACAAGGATCAAACCACCAACTTTCAGGTTTGTTAGTAGGTCTCCCCTACTCCTGATTATAGGTCAAGTATGAATTGTGAAGAGAAGTAAAGTTATTTCCAACATAAATAGACAGTTATAAACAATATACAGTATATATTAACAAAATAAGAATACATAAATCCTAAAAAATAAAATCAGCTAGTTTCCCCTCTACCAGAAAAGTTACATAGTGCAGCTTTAATATTAAACATCTATGGAGACATTGGTTGGCTCAGTGGTCAGAACTTTGACCAACAAACCTGAAAGTTGGCGGTTTGATCCCATTTAGTCAAATGTAATAGTGAGTAGAGTGGAGCAGAGTGGCGTATACTGGATAACAGGAAATAACAAGAGTCACAAGATCCAATTATGGCCAAGCCCCGCCCCCTGCATCACACGCCTGTCACACTTTACTCACAGCTGCTGGAGCACTGTGGCATCCATGGAGATGAATATGTACAAATTACACACACTGTTTCTTTTTATTCACTGTTAAACTGCTTAGACAGGAGTAAAATATGGTTTCTGAAAACTGAAAAAAGCCCTATATTACACAGATGACTTGCCTCTCCACAGATCTGACATGTAACTTGGCCCGACAGCTCCACCTTCTTCTGTCCTCAGAGATAGAAAACCCATGAACATTCCAGGCAAACCAGTAAAGGTCCCATGGCATGAAATTTTCACTTTCTGAGGTTTTTGAACGTTAATCTGAGCTCCCCTAGGGCTGGGCGATTAATCGAGATTTGCGACATCTCGAGATGTTTTATGAAATCGAGAAAGATTTTGGCATATCGAAAAACTCAAGATGAATAAGATTTCGCCGCTTATTTTCCTTAACTGTGTTGTGGAGCTGTCCGCCCCGCCTCCTTCTTGCGTTTGTGTTTCACTGCGTCTCGTGTGTCCCCCCCCCCCCCCCCCATGTTGAAAATAATAACTCATTTTCAACATGGCGGCGCCCACAGAAGCACGAGAGAATTCATACCAAAGAAAAGAACAAACGGCTCCATTATATGGCGGTGTTTCGGATTTAAAACGTCCGATGAGGAGCAGAAAGAGGCATTTTGCAGAGAATGCAAGAAACTGGTGCCATCAAAATCATCGAGGGCAAACCCACCACCACTTCTTCTAAGACACAACAAACAACGCTCCAAACATCTTAACCCCGGTGTCTACCATATGGAAAAACAAGTGCAAGGTGGGTCAGCATTACGGAGTCCATTGCCTTTCATATCGCAAAAGACATGACGCCCATAGCGGTTGTTGAGCGACCGGGCTTCATACGAATGCTAAAAACGCTTGACCCTAGATACAATCTCCCTAGTCGCCACTTTTTTGTCAGTGCGGTGGGTGTTGCCAGTGAGTGAAATATTTGGGTGGGTCGGGTATGTGGCGTTGATTCTAAAGCACACTTGCGTTTTAATGGTTGCAATAAATTAATAAGTATTTCTAGAAAAAAAAAAAGATGCAGAATAATGTGCTAAGTTAAAGCAAATACACACACAAATATAAAATGTACTACAGTCACAAAACACACGAGAATTCATGGATTGAGGCTCTATTAATCTATATTTAAAAACAATTAATTTAATATGTGCTTTTTCACTTGGCTACGAAATGAGGGATTTTTTTGTCTTTTATCTTAAATGTTAAAGAAGCACTTCATAAGAACTGTCGACCCTCAGGTTTTATGTTTACAATTTAAATAAGGCAATATACTACTTCCTTGGTTTGATAATGTTAAAAATGGTGCACAAGCACTTTGTTACTAGTACCTGTCGACCTTTAGGCACTTGGCTGCCTGTTTGCACTTCAATTAAAAAAAAAAAACCTTGCTGAATTTGGCGCGTTTGTTTGTTTTTTCCCCCCCTGCATAGATATCGAGATATATATCGTATATCGAGATATAGCAAAAACATATCGAGATAAGTTTTTTTCTCCATATCGCCCAGCCCTAAGCTCCTCTACCCTGTTTAGCCCCCCCCACACATGGTTAAAAGTTGTGAAATGTCTAAACTGAGCATTTGCGATCCTTTTCTGTGTTAGAAAAAATCAGAGCTCAAACGGGCGATTTTGAACAAGGCACCTTATTGACGTCAGATCGAAAAAAGAAATGCAAATGCAGTTCCACCCCCGTCTGTCTGTACTCAGCGTCTCTGTAAATCACGCCCAGAGAGTTTGGACTGCGAATGCGCTAGGCAATGCGAAATGCGTTTTTTTATTTGCCTGGAGGCACGTCCGAGTGTTTCTAGGCTCAGAAGTCCTTTATCTGAGCCTCTGGACCTTTGAACAGCAGTGGTTTAATTTTATTTTCTGTGGAAATGTGTTTATTTTTCAATGGAACGCTTCTCACCTCTACTCCACGCAAAAACGCGGAAGTGGACCAGAGCGCACAGCTGAGAGCGGAGAGTTTGGCCACGCCCCCACCCTCTACTATAGGCCATCTCTTTTCTCCTAATTTGCATTCAAGCAACAACGCCCATAATGGAGTGTTCCAGAGTGACATTTATGACTCTTTCTCATCTTATCTCTGTTTCTCATGCACTGAGTGTTGATTTTGAAGAAGGATTCATTTACAGTATTAGGGAACCATTAAGGAGCCATATAAAAGCATCAACAAGTACCATGTCATGGGACCTTTAACATCTCCTTTTACCTTTAGTTCGGCTGAAATTATCCAAATGATTCTAGTGAAGATGTGTGGAATTTTAAAACACAGTGGAGCACTTCCTGTATTACCACTTGACATCACAAGGTGGAACAGAGTGTTTTCTGTTTGACAGAAGAACTCAGCCTAAATTTGCAGAGTTTGTGATGAGGAAACATTATAACACTGACCAGAAAATTGCGTAATACGGCCCCTGAGTAACTTTTCTAGTGGTGGACTGCTTGTTTCAATCAAAATCATATTGTATTGCTTAGAATGTTCCACAGTATGGCATTAAATTAATAGTATCTCTATGGAGACACACAGAAGACACCATCAGGCTAAAACAGACCAGTGAAATGGCAACCCAGATTACAGTAAGAATGCATGTTTTTCAATGGAGTTTTGAGCTATAAACACCCCTGTTATGAAATAAAGAAGAAAGAAACATTTAATGCAATACTGTGGAACATTTTCAGCAAAGCAATTAATTGAAACAAGCAGCCACCAGTAAAGTTACATCTTTAAATTTCACAATATTCTGCACATGATGCTTTTTTATTTATTTATTTATGATTTTTTTTATCTTTATGCTTGTTGTATTTTTATACTTCTGTAGTCAGGAATCCATCAGAATGTTGTTATGTTTGCATAATGACAATAAAGAATCTTGAATCTTGAATTCAGCAACACCGTCAAAACTCTGGCTATATTATATATTTTATTTATTTACTGACGATCCAGATATCCTCTTTTTCACTTCTTCTGCCCTGCAGGGTAAACATGGTGCCTACTAGAGTTTGGTTTGGTGAAATTTCTCCTTTCACAAATGTCATGTGACATGTGTGAGGCTTAGTCACAGTGAAGCAGGCTGGAGTGACTGCAGGTTTTGTCCATAAGCTGCTGTTTGGTGTGAGCACCAAGCCAGGGGTCCATATTGTTCCACTGCTGAAAGTGGGAAAAAACAGTTGGTTACTACAATGAAATGTAAGTGATCCTTTGCAGTTGAAGTCATCAATATGCAATGGGAGTGTGAAACTAACTGGAAGCACTGCTCAGTTAGAAGCGCTGTTTCTGAAGTTAGGCTTAATCTGAGTTTTGTTTTAACACAAGATTAAAGGTCCCATGACATGGTACTTGTTGATGCTTTTATATGGCTCCTTAATGGTTCCCTAATACTGTAAATGAATCCTTCTTCAAAATCAACACTCAGTGCATGAGAAACTGAGATAAGATGAGAAAGAGTAATTTTTCTCTCTCTGAACACTCCATAATTGGCGTTGTTGCTTGAATGCAAATGAGGAGAAAAGAGATGACCTATAGTAGAGGGTGGGGGCGTGGCCAAACTCTCCACTCTCAGCTGTCCGCTCTGATCCATTTCCGCGTTTTTGCGTGGAGAAGAGATGAGAAGTGTTCCATTGAAAAATAAACACATTTCCACAGAAAATAAAATTAAACCACTGCTGTTCAAAGGTCCAGAGGCTCAGATAAAGGACTTCCGAGCCTAGAAACACTCGGACGTGCCTCCAGGCAAATAAAAAAATGCATTTCGCATTGCCTAGCGCATTCGCAGTCCAAACTCTGTGGGCGTGATTTACAGAGACGCTGAGTACAGACAGACGGGGGTGGAACTGCATTTGCATTTCTTTTTTCGAGCTGACATCAATAAGTTTCCTTGTTCAAAATCGCCCGTTTGAGCTCCGATTTTTTCTAATGCAGAAAAGGATCGCAAATGCTCAGTTTAGACATTTCACAACTTTTAACCATGGGGGGGGGGGGCTAAACAGGGTAGGGGAGCTCACATTAACGTTCAAAAACCTCAGAAAGTGAAAATTTCATGCCATGGGACCTTTAAAAGAATTCTATGGTGGAATTCGCTGTTTAACTGATTGCTCATTTGTTGACCTGGCAACGAAGTGAGGTACAGAGCCTAAAAGAAAAGACCCATATCTATAATACTGTATGTTGTAATGTTTTTAAACTATACAATTTCACTAGAATCATTTGGATCATTTCACCTCTGGAATTGTCATTGTCTACAGAACAAAATGTAAAAGCTAGCTGTTTATCTTAAAAACTACCACTTGATGACATCACAAGGTGGAACAGAGGATTTTGAGCTTTAGAAATCTAGATAGACTAATAATAAAGGGGTAATTAAACACTATATACACAACATCATAACATGGTTTAAACCTCACAGGAGTTAATTTTGCGTAATATAGGACCTTTAATAATAATTACAAATAAAACTTTGAATTGCAGTACATTACTCTGTTGTACTGCAGAACGTTTACTACATGATGTGTGTGCTTTGTAGAAGATGTTTTTGCACGTACCAGGAAATGACTAATGGACATAGGTCACATCTGAGTATTGGCAGGTTTGTGGAGTTCTGAGATGATTAGAATATACATAAACAGCAAACTCTCTTTCAAAATATCTTTCAGAGTTTGGACATCATCTAAATAATATGGTTTAAAGATTGCATATTGTGCTTGAGTCTGCTATAACCAACACCCGTGGATCATTAGGTTATAATTTGCACATGTTTTATTGCAGAGTTGATCTAAAACTACACTCAACAAAAATATAAACGCAACACTTTTGTTTTTGCTCCCATTTTCCCTGAGATGGACCCAAAGATCCAAAATTCACTCCAGATACACAACACTACCATTTCTCTCAAACACTGTTCACAAATCTGTCCAAATGTGTGACAGCGAGCACCTCTGCCCCGCCGAGACAATCCACCCCACCTCACAGGTGCGCCACATCAAGATGCCGATCCGACATCATGACCAGTGCACAGGTGCGCCCCAGACTGCCCACAATAAAAGGCCACCCCGAAATGTGCTTTTTTTTTTGCTTTATTGGGGGTCTGGGGACTCAAAACCAGTCAGTATCTGGTGTGACCACCATTTGCCTCAGGGAGTGCAACACATCTTCTTCGCATAGAGTTTATCAGATTGTCAGTTGTGGCCTGTGGAATGTTGGTCCACTCCTCTTCAAAGGCTGTTATGGACGAAGAACACAGGTGCATTTTATTGATGGCATTTTGAATGCACAGAGATACTGTGATGAGATCCTGAGGCCCATTGTTGTGCCATACATCCATGAACATCACCTCATGTTTCAGCAAGATAATGCACGGCCCCATGTTGCAAGGATCTGTACACAATTCTTGGAAGCTGAAAATGTCCCAGTTCTTGCATGGCCAGCATACTCACCGGACATGTCACCCATTGAGCATGTTTGGGATGTGCTTGACCGGCGTATACGACAGCGTGTACCAGCTCCCACTAATATCCAGCAACTTCACAGCCTTTGAAGAGGAGTGGACCAACATTCCACAGGCCACAATTGACAATCTGATAAACTCTATGCGAAGAAGATGTGTTGCACTGCATGAGGCAAATGGTGGTCACACCAGATACTGACTGGTTCTGAGTCCCCAGACCCCCAATAAAGAAAAAAAAAAGCACATTTCGGGGTGGCCTTTTATTGTGGGCAGTCTGGGGCGCACCTGTGCACTGGTCATGATGTCGGATCGGCATCTTGATGTGGCGCACCTGTGAGGTGGGGTGGATTGTCTCGGCGGGGCAGAGGTGCTCGCTGTCACACATTTGGACAGATTTGTGAACAATGTTTGAGAGAAATGGTAGTGTTGTGTATCTGGAGTGAATTTTGGATCTTTGAGTCCATCTCAGGAAAAATGGGAGCAAAAACAAAAGTGTTGCGTTTATATTTTTGTTGAGTATATTTAAAAAAATAAACAAATTCGCTGACGTCTGCATTAGAAAACTGAGGTGCCCAAGAGGAGCTGACGTCGCCATGAACGTCATCACAAAAAAGAGATGGATAGCATCAGATCACGCGAGCGAGTGGCGGATTTTATTATTTTTTAAGATTTGTATCAAAAAGTCTACGTGGTGATGCTGAATCCTAGACGTATCACAAAAAAATAAAAAATAAAAATAATCAAATTGGAGAATGGCCCAAATTTAGTCCTCACTTGGTTTAAGGCCCTGTTTACACTGGTATTTTTAAAAACGGAGACATTTCTCTTCATTTGTGCCCATCTCTACATGCAAACAGCAAATTTGCCTCTGAAAACAAATCTTTCTAAAATTTCTGGCTAGAGTGGAGATTCTGGAAAACCACAGTTTTGCGTTTGCGTGTGAAGTGAGATAAATGGAGTTTTAGGCAGCTGACGCACCAAAGTCAGATTCTGATTGGCTCAAAGATTGTCCTCCGTTTTCAGAGGCGAATTCGCTGTAAAAGACGGGTACAAATGAAGGGAAATCTCTACGCTTTTAAAAAATACCAGTATACATGTAAACGGGACCTTATTTTGGAAAACGGAGGAGAGAAATATTCGTTTCTCAACATTCAGAACATCCTAATGATTCACCACGTTCAGAGGCACAGAGCTAATGCTAGGAACAACTAGCATGCTAACACACATGCACACTTGTTGATTTGCTGTAAAACAAACAAACAAAAATACAATAAAATAAAATACAATAAAATCTTAATTTAATAATTCATTTAACCAGAGCTGATTTGCCAAAATTGCTGTACTGGGGCAAAAAATGTTTTACTTAAAGATGCATTGTATAAATTTTCGAGGTGAGGGTCTGTCAAAATCTTTTCTTCATGGAGATGTTATTGCTTTGTCTGTAATATTTCACAATACGGCATTAAACCTTTCTATCTTCATGGAGATCAAACCAGACCAAGTTACAAGTCAGATCTGTGGAGAGGCGACCCCGCTCACAGTCAGAACGTCTGTTTTTCTAGGCATTTCTGAACAGTAAAAGCGTCAGTAATTGAATAAATGTAAGGTAGAGGTGTTTAATGTCATACTGTGGAATATTCCAACAACATATCCATAGGAAGTGTATGAAATCTCTCAGTCATCCAGGTAGAATCCATGGTCAAGATCATCCAGGCTGCTTCTTCAGTTCTGGTCAGACGCTGGTGGACACTGCCTTATCGGCCTGCAGGGAAGAGCGAACTACTCTGAAACCAACACACACACTTGTTTACAGTTTCTGTTTGTTAGCGAGACCTTTTGAACTGCAAAGTGTGAGGTCATATTAGCAGAATCATTCAGGCCACCTCTGAACCTGACCCACTATCCCTATTGTTTTCTTTGTTTATTTGCTGACTTGTATTGACACTTGAAAAGAGGATGGAGGCTGTAGATTAGTGTGGTGAATAATCTGCTCTCTTCACCTTCTCTGTAATTAAGAGAGCATCAGCGGCTCTTTAATGCTAATAATAATGCTATGGGTGCTCCCTCTCTCCCAAAGGCCCTCTTCACTCTATGGGCCCGTTTACACGAGAACACTTACGGGTAAAAACGACAAAATATTTGATCGGAAGTGCCTTTCGTTTACACTGTGACGGCATTTTTGGGGCCTAAAAACGCAAAAATCTGAAACCACCCTCCAGAGTGGAAAAGTTAAATACGCTCTGCTGTAGCGTCTCCGTGTAAACTGCCCAAGACGCAAAACTGGTCAGATCTGCTCACGTCGCGTACGTGTTTACGTCACATAGATGCGGCATACCTTGATACCACGGATGTTCAAACTGCGCTAACAGCTCTAGTCAACATACAAGAGTCATTTCAACAATTGTATAAATGGCACCCACACACGTCTACGGCGTACAAGTCTTTCTCACACTCTCACAGCCACAGACGCCAAGACAAGCGACTTCCGCATGAGGCACTTCAAATGTAAAACCCCATGTGATTTTATATTTTCTAATTCACTGTAATCCTCCTGTAATGTCACTATTTTCAGTACAATATTCAAAAACATGTCAACAAAAATACAAGTCACTGAAATGTTTGGAGCGGAACTTAACAACTAATTTAAAACGCAACTAGAACATTTTATTTTGAAGTTTTACCTTTCTCTTTTCCGGTACAGTCGTGGTTAGAAATGTAACTTGACGCTGTTGTGATGTTTTGTTTTGCGTCCACTTTTGCGTCTTCGTCTAAACGCGGATAAAAAATTGAAGACGAGACGCCACTTTTGCGTCTTCTGTTTTGATCGTCGCCGTGTAAACGTAGCCTGAGTCTGGAAACAATGTTTGGTTTGCAAGGACTGAAATTAAAATCAATGAACTTTGAAGCTGCAAATTTACATAATTTGCACTTAAGTTGCCAAAATAATTAGTCTTAGGGAGTGTGCAGTTGTTAATAAAATATAAGATTGTGAATAAGACCTTGACTGTGTAGAATGACTCCAGCATCAGTGGGCGTGTATCACTCGTGCTCATACTTGGTCTCTTATTGATTTATGTTCTATGTTGCTGTTTGTGCGGTGCGTATGTTGCTGTGGTGTCTTGTCTTTGTGTTAAAACGTGCGTTCCCATGTCCCAAGACAAATTTCTTCCATGGGAGACAATAAAGGATTATCTTATCTAGAAAATGACTATAGATACAGTATATTATGCTATTAAAACACCATATACATAAGTTTAGCAGAAAAAAACTCAATCAACATTCAATCCCAGTAGTATGTGAAGTGGCAGGTGGGGCAGCTGATATAAATAAATGCAAATGCAATGCAATGAAATGAAAAATGTTGTTATAGCTTAATAAATAACAAAGATGACTGCTAAATGAGACCTGTACCACAGTTTGAGAATCCCCGTTCTCATTGTTTAGGCATTTTAACAAAAATAGTGTGGTAAAAAGCACAAAATGTCAGTTCAGCATAATGCAAATTAAAAAGACGATTTGATAGATGTAATTTATGTCATTTTTCAGTTTTTTAAATCCAATATCCTGTTTCATTACGAGCTAGAAAAACATAACATATTTGTTCTACTTTGCTGCTCACATATGAAAAGTCTGCTTTAATGAGTTCGTAATATCTTTGTGTACATAGTTTCTTCTATAACAAAAGCTGTGTTAGGTTGTTTTGGTCTTTGAGTCTAGTCACAGAGGAGAGAGCAAAATGGGACATTTCAGCATTTCACTCTCTTATCAGTTTGTTCTGAAAATACAGTGCGGCAAATTAGACTGTGGAGGTCTGCCAAGGTCTGCTGAATATGAATAACACTGAGTCTACAATAAGGAGATGGAGCAGCCCCACTGGAAATGTAATCACAAATTATACAGTATGCTACAGGACATTTTACCTGGTTTAAAATCAGGCAAGGTTCAGGCAATATTAATCAAGGGACACATTGGTAGAAATTGTTGTTTATTTGTACCATTTGGGAAAAATATTGAATTGTGATTTTTCCGACAAGCAGTGTGCTTTATGTTTTTAAAGCCGTGCTGAGTAACTTTTCTGGTGGAGGGTGCGCCAACTGCTTGTTTCCATGGAAATGTCTTTGCGTATACCAAGTGGCAGGTCAGATTAGTGGAGAGGCAACTACGCTGACAATGAGAGTGCGTAAGCTACGTTTTAATGGTATACTGTGGAACATTCCAGGCAAAGTAGTAACATCTCCATGGAGATAATTAGGTAGCGAACAGTCTTACACCTGAAAAGCTGCGCTGCGCACCTTTAATAATATTATTTTGTTTAAAGTTCACATTTTAAGAGCTTCCAGAAGAACTGACAAAAGAGACTGAAATATGAACTGACAAACTAAACAAGAATCCCATTTCAGGACATGTTTGTACTGAAACTACAGGGTTAGCAGTTAAAGGGCCTATCCTATTTTATGGATCTATGTTATAATGTTGTTTCCTCATCCAAAACAGACCTGGAGTTGCGCTTGGTTTCATACACCAAAGTTTGAGTTAGGGGTGGGCGATATAGCCTAAAATTTATATCACGGTATAATTTGAACCAGACGGTAGACGGTATATAACACGGTATACTTTGGTATGTAACAGTATTAACAGCTTCTTAATGGTCACCAGAGCACATGGAAAAAGCATTCAAGCAGGAAGCTGTTTTTTAAACTATTAAATAACATAAACGTCAAGAATATTACTACAAGAAAATGTATTGTGCAAAACTGTAATTGTAAAAACTTAAAACAAGTAACTTATAAAATTTGAACAAGGCAATGTAAATCGAAAATGAAACTGCTTTAACATTGGCGCCGGTGTCAGTGGTGATGCATACCTGCAACTCTTTGTCAAGTTCCCATGACTCGAGCGCTTCCCTGAGTCCCTGGGCAATCATCTCCCCTGTATGGTGGTCCGGGAAATACGATGTTTGCAGTACACATGTACTGTTGAAATGGGCCGTACACAGGCATTTGCCGCACAACTTCCAGTCGTCGTCAATAAAGTGGATTGTCAGGCTGATATACGGGTCCATAGTGCGACTCGACCACAAGTCCGTGGCGGTTGCATCGTGTTTTATGTCACGAAGCTCTTTTCCCACTTGATTGCGGACCTCGTCATGCAGTCTGGGCACTTCACCTGGCTAAAATATTTGCGGTTTGGTACCACGTACCGTTGATCCAGCGTCTTCACCATGCCTAAAAAGCCGCTTCTCTCTACGGTTTGGAAAGGCACCGTGTCGTTACACAAGAATATTGCGATTGACTTCGTTATGTCAATCCACCGCTGGCTTTTTTATCATAAGCTACGCCTTTTGAAAATGCCTGGGTGATGGACTGCTGGTGTGTAGTGCCAACTTTTTTCCTCCCACTTGAAGACTGGCTTGGCTTTTGAGTGTCACCGCGCATTCGTTGGCTTTCTTCGTACTCGATAATGTGTTTAGCTTTCAGGTGGTAGAACAGATTGCTTGTGTTGCCATGTTTTGCGATCACTGTCGCCCAGCATATTCTGCAGATTGTTTTCCAATTTCCTGTTCAGTATCCGACGCCTTGTATCCAAACCATGAGCAGATTACAGAAGTTGAGCCGGTCTTTTTCACGAGCTCCTCCTCCTCCATGTGTTCACTGCTCGCAGCGATTTTTCCTCCTTCCTTGTTGTGGTGACGCAATGAACTATCGCGATAGGAAGGTATAACCCAAATCCCTACCGTTGGCCAAATTTATACCGCATACCGTTTATACCGTTTATACCGTTTATACCGTTTATACCGTTTATACCGTTTATACCGTTTATACCGTTTATACCGTTTATACCGTTTATACCGTTTATACCGTTTATACCGTTTATACCGCCCACCCCTAGTTTGAGTAAACCTTTATTATTATCTGTCTAAATCTCAAAAGCTCAAATTTGTCTGTTCCATCTTGTGATGTCATGTAGTGGTAGTTTTCAAAATGAGAAGAACTAAATCTGCAGCGTTGCTTTTTTTGTATTTTGTTTCATGTGTGAATGAAATAAAATACCAAAACACAACTCCAGTTATGTTTGCAATGAGGAAACATTATAACATAGATCAGAAAATAGCGTAATATGGGCTCTTTAAAATATTTTCTTGTTTGTGGAGGAAATCAGACATATTTCAAACATTTGACAAACAAATTGTGATTCCATTGTGATTAATCTGGAAGCTGTAGTTATACCTGACTTTGAAACATGAGTGAAGAACTGGTTTCAGATTTAACGGTTAGCCCCACCCCCTCTGCATGGTTCTGGCCTTGGGTCTGATTGTCAGATTGATTATACATTGCAATTGTAACCGTAATGTTCATCAAATGTTAGGATTGTGCTAAATATTATTAACAGATTGACAGAGAGCATAAATCATTACTGAAAATCACTTCTAATTCCCCAGTGATTAAAGTGGGACTCAATAGTAGCTAAGGTGCAGGGGAAATACAATATTATTCAGTCAGTGTGGCACTCATTAGACCAGTCAATATCTCACAATTGTTCTTAGAAAAAAAAACATAATTTCTTTCATTAATTATTTCATTTCATTCTGTATAATTGACAATTGACATTTTTATTTTAGTATTCTAATCCACAAAGCTATAAAGTCACTGATCTATTCCACATGTACACTCAGTTTGGAGATATAAAGGTACACGTTAGGTAACGTTTCTGGTGAAGGATCCACCATCTGCACGCCTCCATGGTGTTATTGCTTTGCCTGGGATGTTCCACAGTATGGCATTAAACAAATATATCTTGTATTTAATCAGTTCTGGTTGGTATTATTTCTTAAAACTACCACAAACACATACTATACGTCAATGATGTGAGCCGGCCCATTTCTCCACAGACCTAACCTGCCGTCCCTCCCCAATCACACTGCTGCTTAAATGTCACTTAAATGTCACTTAAATGTCACACTTGTGTGTTTTCACTTATTTACTTATTTGTGGCCATACCTGCCTGTCAAAGCCTGATCCCGTCAGATCTCAGAAGCTCAGCAAGGCAGGGCCTGGTTAGTACTTGGATGGGAGACCGCTGGGAATTCCAGGTGCCACAGGGGGGCGCCAGTCGCAAAAACTGTCGCTGTGTCCTTAGGCAAGACAATTCACCCACATTGCCTAGGATGAAAGTGGAGTGTGTGTGAGTGTTGGAGGTGGTCGGAGGGGCCGATGGCGCAGATTGGCAGCCTCGCTTCCGTCAGTCTGCCCCAGGGCAGCTGTGGCTACAGAAAGTAGCTTACCACCACTAAGTGTGGGGTAAACGAACAATGAACTGTAAAGCGCTTTGGGTGTCATGAAAGGCGCTATATAAATGCAATTAATTATTATTATTATTATTATTGTATTATATACAAGTTTACTATACTTTTGCTACGGGTGTATGCAATGTTCCCTCTAAGGTGCGCGCGTGCGCAATTGCGCACTGCCCAGACGTTCAGTGCACACATCAAATTCTTTTCAGCGCATAAAATAAAATCTAACTTGAACTCAGCGCTGGTTTGACACACGGAATCCAGTCTGATAGATTCAGTTTGCACATGTGAATGTGCACATGCGTTAGGAACAAGCCAACTAAAAACAGACACATTTGGACCACATTTTGCTCGCTTCCTTCAGTATGACCGTAGTTGTAGCGCACATCTTCGAGCAGCGGCAGGTCCGCACCAGCCGACAGGAGCGCTGCCGCACACACTCCACGTAGGGACGAACAGAAGAGGAGACAGGTAGAGCCATTATTTAATCCTCTGCTGTTTTCTTTTTTCTGGCCCAGTCATAGTTTTTTGTGAGCCAAAATAACGGGACTTTCTCACAGTGTGAATCGTCTCCCCAGAGCATTATTCCACAGAGCTCTGACACTCACACAAAATTACTTAAATAGGCTGATGATTAAAAAGCAAGATATAAACTGATAAAAATGTATACTTATTTTGGAGAAAGTCTCATCTTCTAGTGGCCTATAGGTCCTACAATCCCTAAAAAAATCTGCAGCTATATGCAGGCTACATATACATTTTATGTATGTATGAGGTTATTTTTCAAATATTGTAATGTTCAATGTTTCACTGACCACAGCAGGATCCTCACACTGACATACAACATGTACAAAGCTCATGAACAGATTTTTGTCTTTCTCATTCTAAGCGGACCAAAAAAAAATCAGTTATATTAAAAGTAATCTAAAGGAAATAACTGCAGTAATTTGATGAATAACCTGTAACTTGCAATGATCTCAGGTGTGATACTGGTGTGGCCACAGTGTGCAGGTCGGATGTTGCTCACAGAGGTCCAAGGAACGCTCAGGGAGTTAGTGTGTTTGTGAAGACACATGAAAAATGAGGGGGAACATTGGGTGTATGTGATGTTTTAGTCCTGGTGTTTATTGTCTTGTTTATCAGATGTTTTATGTTCACTGTGGGCCTAGGAAGTGCTGCAATTTCAAATCCTGTGTGTGCGACCTGTACATGTTTTTTGACAATAAAGCTGACTTTGAACTTTTGAACTTTAATGTGGCCATTCTCAGTCCCTTCACTGGTATCGATTAATATGAGGTATATATAAAACCCAAATGTCCATATCATTATCTATGCATCCCTACCGAAACTCTAAACCTCATTTGTTTTTGTCCACTTCTACATATGCACTCCTCCACAAAGTCCCATTTTCAAAAACACTGTATTATTCCGTTCAACTACATCGAAACCACTCATGAAAGCAGCTGTCACACCAACAAACCAGTCCTAAGAGCGCTGTAGCGAGGAGTAGAAGAGTTTGTGCATCAGCTCGTGTACGGAAAACACAAAAACTAATCCTATTCCTATTAGCGATGTCAACAATTACTCGACTTACGATTAATTGTCGATCAAGACGTTGGTCGATTAAAATGCATGAATTGTAACTAATCGCTAGAGGAGAGGGCGCTACTCTGGAATGTGAACACGAGATGCAAACCCACTCATGAGAAGGACCATAGCGTTACATCCGCGGCCGGATCTAGAAGCAGTGCAAAATGTTCTCCTGCGAACACGTGCGCGGTGCGCTGCACGTGCTCCTCCGCTCCGGGCCGTTGCAGGCTCCATGTGAAAGCGCAGTGGAAGCAGCCCTCTGTCCGGCCCGTGTGCCGGTGTGTGTGTGTGTGTGTGTGAGTGAAATGTTTTCCCCGATCAATTCATTTTTTTTTAATCATTTCATATCACGGAGCTTTTACAAAAAACGTCCTCAATTTATTTTCAATAAAGAATGTATTTTGTTATTCAGCATCAATACATTTGTCTGCTTTTTACTAAGGAATAATTAATTGAGGAATATACAATATAATAATACTATGATATATTTATGACTCAGTGTTATGTTACTATAGCTTATATTCTTAAAGACCCTATTGAAACACTCAAATTCAGGTGAAAAACGCCGCTTATCAGTTAATCATAAGTCGATCGATAAGGTCAATCAACTATAGATTAATGAATTAATCGATAATTTGCATCCCTAACATGAAGAGAAATGGTGGATTTATAGGACATCAGTATGAAAACGGGCAGCTGATGAGGGGGAGGAGTCAAATAATTAGTGACATATGCAGGGGTTATGTAAACAAAGGTCACTGGTTAAGGCACCAATCAGTGCGTTTAATGATCCAATTTGTGAAATCCCAAAATGACCTAACAACTATACCTGCTTGTTTCCATGGAGATGTTAATTGCCTTGCCTAGAATGATCCACAACATGGCATTAAACAGGAGACAAGCAGGTGGCAAGTTACAGTTAAAATCTGTGGAAAGGCGACCATGCTCAAACTAAAAAAAAAATTAAAAAAGTATCCGTAGTCAAATGTAGCTCAGCAGTGACCTCCCACCTCTTGGTTCAGAACAAAATTTCTCATTCATTTTTCCCACTGAAAAAAATGAATATAAAAAGTTTGAAAGCCTATATCTGTTTCTGAAATGTTATTTTTCAGCATCTTAAATGTGCCTTTTGGACTTCAAACAACTGTGTTTTAGCTATTACCATGTGGTTGGTTAGCCTTTGTAATGCCTTTAATATTTACATTTTCTCAAAAATTTATGAGTAAATGAATGGAACATTTTTTTCCAGAATTGGAGCATAGGGTCACTGTTGAGTTCCATAGATGCTAGAGAGATATGTTTAATGCCAAACAGTGAAGATAAGATAAGATAAGATATGCCTTTATTAGTCCCACAGTGGGGAAATTCCAGTGTTGCAACGCACAGATCAAGAACAGCAGGAAAGA
Source organism: Paratrypauchen microcephalus (assembly GCA_036785185.1). NCBI lineage: Eukaryota > Metazoa > Chordata > Actinopteri > Gobiiformes > Gobiidae > Paratrypauchen > Paratrypauchen microcephalus. The sequence continues at coordinate 727,611 of JAVJIX010000058.1, read as the reverse complement.
GTAGCATGCAATAAAACAAGATAATAAATAATGGCTTAAAATAATTTAAAAATAGACTTAAAAATAGACTCTAGAGTAGTTGAATATTGTAGTGTAGATAAAGTTGAATGACATGTTAACAGTGTTCGTTGTACAGTCTGACAGCAGCAGGAAGGAAAGACCTGTGAAACCTCTCCCTCACACAGCGAGGGTGAATCAGTCTGTCACTGATGCTGCTCTCCAGAGCAGACAGAGCGTCCTGCAGGGGGCGACACTCATGGTCCAGCATAGAGGTGACCTTAGCCAGGACCCTCTTGTCCCCCACCTGCTGCACTGAGTCCAGAGGACAGCCCAGGACTGAGCTGGACTTCCTGATGACCTTGTCCAGCTTCTTCCTCTCCCTCTCTGTGATGCTGCTGCTCCAGCAGACCACACCGTACAGGATGGCTGATGCTACCACAGAGTCATAGAAGGTCCTCAGGAGTGGCCCTCTCACTCCAAAGGACCGCAGTCTCCTCAGGAGATAGAGCCGACTCTGGCCCTTCCTGTACAGTGCATCTGTGTTATGAGTCCAGTCCAGTTTATTGTTCAGATGAACACCCAGGTACTTGTAAGAGTCCACTCTCTCAATGTCCCTTCCCTGGATGTTCACTGAGGGAACAGTAGAGTGGCGTCAGCGGAAGTCCACCACCATCTCCTTGGTCTTCCCCGCTTTGATGATGAGGTGGTTCCGCTGACTCCAGTCCACAAAGTCCTGTGTTAGTCCTCTGTTCTCCACATCGTCGTCATCCTTGATGAGGCCAATGATGGCAGAGTCATCAGAGAACTTCTGCAGGACACAGCTGTCCGTGTTGTGTCTGAAGTCTGCAGTGTAGAGGGTGAAAAGAAAGGGCGCGAAACATTCCAGGCAAAGCCATGACATCTTCATGGACCCTCAACCAGAAATGTTACGCAGTGCACCCCTTTTTTTTTTTTTTTTTTAATAAACTGACAGTAAAAATGGCAAAAATGTCAGTATTTTAGCAATGACTACACATTCCAGGACCTTTGCTTACACACAAGTTTCCAGTGAGGGGCTGCACTTCTGTCCTTTAACTGGCGAGGACCTGATTGGTGAAACCTGGTACACAGATGTTGTTGTTGTTGCCATGGAAACACATATGTTCTCTCTACATGTCAACAAGGAGACTTCACTGCTGAGAAACAAGCTTTTAGACTCTGAAAGGTGTCTGTGTGTGCTTTGACTATAATTATCGGTCAAGTTTCTTTACAGGGGACATTTTATGTGAAAAAACACTGGACATTGGACATTTTTCCCTCATCTCCATATACCTGCTCACCTGAGAAGAAAGGACACATTTTAAAGGGCCCATATTATGAATTGTTCTGATCTATGTTATAATATTATCACAGATATATGGGCTGAGTTCTTGTCAGAAATCATTGTGTTTCACAGTGATGATTGGCTCCCCAAAATCAGGAGAGCTCGCTTAGCCTCGTTGCCAGACTGTCTTTCAAATCGGAACAAACAAAAGCAGCCTGGGATTTCCCAGGTTACCAATTACTGTCCACTGTAGACAGAGCACTTGGTCACACACAAAGCTCTACAATCATTTTACACATTTGCACTCAGCCCTGAAGTTGAAATCACGTACTCACAAATCAAACCAAAGATTACATCTAAACATCTACCAAACTTGCCATTATGTTCTTACAGTGTGCTGAATGACGATTTTCTTGATTGTGGTTTAAAGGTTCTATATTTCACACAAATTTACTCTTTTGAGCTTTAAGCCATGTTATAATGTTGTTACCTCATCAAAAACATCCATGGAGTTGTGTTTTGTTTCATTCTGTTCCACCTTGTATGTCATGTTCTGGTTTTCAAGCTAACAGCTACCGTTTACCTTTAGTTTAGTAGCATTTGACAATTCCACAGTTAAGATTAAAGGTCCCATGGCATGAAATTTTCACTTTCTGAGGTTTTTGAACGTTAATGTGAGCTCCCCTACCCTGTTTACCCCCCCCCATGGTTAAAAGTTGTGAAATGTCTAAACTGAGCATTTGCGATCCTTTTCTGCGTTACAAAAAATCAGAGCTCAAACGGGCGATTTTGAACAAGGCACCTTATTGACGTCAGATCGAAAAAAGAAATGCAAATGCAGTTCCACCCCCGTCTGTCTGTACTCAGCGTCTCTGTAAATCACGCCCAGAGAGTTTGGACTGTGAATGCGCTAGGCAATGCGAAATACGTTTTTTTATTTGCCTGGAGGCACGTCCGAGTGTTTCTAGGCTCGGAAGTCCTTTATCTGAGCCTCTGGACCTTTGAACAGCAGTGGTTTAATTTTATTTTCTGTGGAAATGTGTTTATTTTTCAATGGAACGCTTCTAATCTCTTCTCCACGCAAAAACACGGAAATGGATCAGAGAGTGCACAGCTGAGAGCGGAGAGTTTGGCCACGCCCCCACCCTCTACTATAGGCCATCTCTGTCCTCCTCATTTGCATTCAAGCAACAACGCCCATAATGGAGTGTTCAGAGAGAGAAAAATTACTCTTTCTCATCTTATCTCTGTTTCTCATGCACTGAGTGTTGATTTTGAAGAAGGATTCATTTACAGTATTAGGGAACCATTAAGGAGCCATATAAAAGCATCAACAAGTACCATGTCATGGGATCTTTAAGGTGCACTTTATTGTTCTTGTAGGAAAATGTGTCCTCTGCATTTGACCCGTCATTCAATGTGGCTGGGTCTCCTCCTCAGGAGCAGATCATGGGGGCCCATCTCCATGATCTTGTTGCTAGGATTCTGTCTATTGTGCATATTTTGGCTTTATTGAAGAAACCAGAGTGTCCAAAGTAAACCCACACACAGGGAGAACAGGCAAACTCTGTGGAGAAACTCATGGAGGCAACCTGGGAATCAGACCCAGAACTTGCAAGTCACTCAGCCGCCAAATTTACCAACCGTTTTGTTTAAGCACGGAGAGGACTAAAGCATGCACCTGATTTGAACATATACATACAACTATACAAATAATAATTGCTCAGAATTGCTAAATTTGGTAATTAATTGTTTTTATTTGATTATGTTTCTGCCTGATTTTTTTTTTACATTTAATTTGGTTGTTTTTGGTTTATCTCTGCTTCGCAAACATCTGAAGAAGACAAAATACCTGAATATTTTTGGAATTTGCAAACCCAAACATGCACAACTGGGGATACATCAAAGCTATGAACTGATGAATTTATTCTTTATGGTGGTGCATCTTCGTTAAGTTTTTACCCAGTCTAGAAGGTTACAGGTTGCATACTGCCATTGTGTCCCTGAGCACTCACTTCTCTATAGAAACAGCAACGCAGTTTTGGTTGGGGAAATACCATTGCAAATTGTGCACTGCTAAATTTCCTCTAATTAGGTGATAACTGGCTAATTGCTCAGTTAAATAATAGTTCCCCAGATGCTACTGTTTTCTAACTAACTCCGAGCATCACAAAGCTGATAGGTGGCTGATGGTTTCTCCTGGCAGGAAAACCGTCCTCTTGATTCTTTAGCAATTACCAAAATGGGCAGTTCAGAATGCTGTACCTGATTTTTCCTGCCTGGAAAACAGAACTAGTTCATTTTAAAGCTGCATTGTGTAACTTTTCTGGTAGAGGTTCCATCAAATGCTTTTCTCCATGGAGATGTTAGTGGTTTGTTTGGAATATTTCATTATGTTATTAAACGTTTCTATCTTCATGGAGACCAAACCAGACGAAGTAACAGGTCAGATCTGTGGAGAGGCGACCCCGCTCACAGAATCAGAATGTCTGTTTTTTTAGGTGTTTTTGAGCTGTGAAACCACCTGTAAAAGTAGAGCTATTTAATGTCATACTGTGGAACATTTCAGTCAAAGCAATGACATAGAAACAAGCAACAAAAAAGTTACACAATGCACCTATAAACGGTTTGAGTTATTCCTCATTTACCTCACGCATCCTAATCTTAAGTATTCACCATGATGAGTTTATAAGCGGTTTTCACAACTTTCAGAGAGCAGGATCAGGGTTCGGGCTTGGAGTTTTGTCTTGACTGTAAAGCTAACAAAAACAAGCATGCTAACACGCACTTCCTGATTATTATCAGACAGTAAAACGTTTTCTAATCACATGCAGACAGGACACAGCACACTCATTTTGACCTAAAGAGCTGCTTATACAGTGTTTATACTGGAGCTAGAAAAATGTAGTGACAGACTCCACCAGAAAAGTTCCCCAGTGCTAGTCTGGTTAACACCTGACCATATCACAAGTGAGATATGGGTCTGGAAACTTGCTTCGAAAAATCCCGTAGCGGAGGTGTGGTTAGCGATCGCCAACGGCCGTTTATTGGGCGTTATGAATGTCTATCATTGAGCGTATACGTAAGTCCATAGCCAATCATGTCAGTTGTCAGTTCAAACTACAAGCTTCCGTTTGTCATGTAGTACGCGTCACCGTCTTGCCACACCTCCCCCGCTCTCTGATTGGGGCCCTAAATCTGGGACTCTCGCTTGGACGAGTTTCCAGGCCGCCTTCCAGTTCGAAACGAACGGAAGCGGCCTGGGAATTCCCAGGCTACCCCAGTGCACCTTTAAGTAAATGGTCACATCTTTTTATAGCACTTTTCCACCTTCAAGGCACCCAAAGAGCTTTACAACAAGGAACCACTCACCCATTCACACACCAGTGTACGCAGACACTGGGGGCGAGGAGGGTTAAGTGTCTTGCCCAAGGACACAACAGCAGCATTCATCTGTGGGAGCTGGAATCGTACCAACCAACCTGTGGGTCAGTGGATCTGACCGCTCAACCACTGATGTTTCTTATGTCAAGAGCGGGATTTGAACCGCCAACCTTTCAGTGGGCAAACGCTCTACTGAGCTACTGTCTATCTAATATATTAACAATTTGACCTTTTTAAAACTTGTCTGCTGAACAAACATCAACCAAGCAGAGTAAAGGCCAAGACAAAGAGATGGAGTTTCTGTTGTGAGTCTTTTCATTTCATTGCAGTGCCAATAAAACCTGTTCTGTTATATGCAAATATTCTTAGCATTAGCAACAAGGATTCAGAATCAAAAGTAAAAGTCAGTGTGTAATAGTGATTTAGTTTGTAATCTTGGACTTGTAACACTGTGTGTTAGGGCTCTACTCAAAATACTGATACTGCAGTACATCATGAAGGACCAGATGCTGTTTGGTGTTACTTTTAATTCATAAGTTTCTGATTCATACACTTAACTACTACTGAGTTCATCATAAATAAATAAATTAAAGTTGCATTGTGTAGATTTTCTCCGTCAGATGCTTTTCTTCACAGAGATATTATTATTTTGTCTGGAATGTTTCACAGTTTGGCATTAAACCTTTCTATTTTCATGGAGACCAAACCAGACCAAGTTACAGGCATCAGCGCTCACAGTCAGGATTAGGGCTGGGCGATACGGAGCAAAAAATATATCTCCATATATTTTTCTATATCTCGATATACAATATATATCTCGATATCTTTTCAGGAAAAATAACCCCCCAAAACTACTGCAAAAACAAATATGCCAAATTCCACAAGGTCTTTTTTTATTCAAGTGCAAAGAGGCAGTTAATGTAAGAAGAACGTGCTTCTGCTCTTCCCTGTACACAAAATAACTGTAAAACTGTTCAAATAAAGGAAGAAATATTACATATACTTTTCATTCAAAAATAAACAACTCATAAACAACTAGAGGTAGGCAATTCAGAACAAAGTGCTTCTGCAACATTTTCATTCAAAAGTAAAACATCTTAACTGAACTCAAGCTCATCTTTCTCAGCATTAACTCGACCAGGTATACGGCACTCCCCAATCACCAAATGTATGTGGTCTGTGGCCAAAACACTGCCTCCTCTTCCACTTGTTGCTTTGGACTGACGATGTTTGCTCCATTGTCAGTGGCAACGAGTCCATTTGGATTTAACATCCAGGTTGTTATTATGTCTCTGCGATATTTTCACCAGTGTGTTCTTGTGGGAAATAAGTGGTTTGAATGCACTTTTAATCTTCCAGTCCTAAATGTAGTGTATAGTGACACACATGTAAGGCTCACACGTCCTGCTGCTCCACGTCTGTAGACAGGGAACAGGGAGTGACCTTCTCCAGTTCAGCAGCCGCTCTCTCTGCAGTGTACAGTCCAGGGAGTTCATGTCTCGAAAAGTAACGCCGACTAGGTAAACTGTATCTTGGATCAAGTGTTTTTAGCATGTGTATAAAGCCACATTGTTCAGCGACGGCAATGGGCGCCATGTCCACTGCAATATGAAATGCCATGGACTCTGATGCTACACCACCTTGCGCTCTTTCTTTCATATTCTACACTTTGCGTTAAAGATTGGTGGAGTGTTGTTTGTGCAGTGTTTGTATGTGGCGTGTTGCCAGAGTTAGCGGGATCTTTAGTCCGGTGCACTCCTCGTGTGCGAGCTTGTGCCTTGTTTGTAAATGGTGGAAAAGGTTTGTCGTGCTAGAACCTTTGGTTGGCACTAACTTTCTACATTCATCTGTTTGCTGCTCGTCCGACGCCTTAAAACCGAAATATCTCCAAATAATCGAGGCAGCTGTTCTCTTTTTTGACGCGAGTTCTGTTCCTGTGTCCTCCGGGGTGACTGTGGGCGCCGCCATGTTGAACGAGACACGCGAGGGGGAGCGAGCGGGGCGCACACACCAGAGAAGGCAAACAAACGAAGCGGCCAAATCAGAATTAAACATAAACATTATATCGATATATACGATATGTCAAAATCCATATCAAGATTAAAAAAATATTGCGATGTATTTCAAATATGGAAATATCGCCCACCCCTAGTCAGAATGCATATTTGTCCATGTTTTTAGAGCTCTCAAACCACCTGTAATTGAATAAATGTAATTTAGAGTTGTTTAATGTCATACTGTGGAACATTCCAGGCAGAGCAGTGACATCTCCATAGAAACAAGCAGGTGATGGACCCCCAACCAAAACATAGTGCACCTTAAAATCCCAGTGCATTTTGTTATTCAGTGCAATACAAACATACATTTATCAAACTTTTTAGCATAGCTCTACTTTATAATGTATATTTACTCTGTCTGTATAATGTATAATGTATTTATATTCTGTCTGTGTATATTGTGCATGGAGTGGAACCCTCTGGATTAGGGATGTAATCATATCGAAATCTCATCTCACGGTACAACATTGCAATATTTAGTAGAGGCTAACAAAATGATGAATGTTAGTTTTCTGTCTTTATCCAAATACTAAGTTATTTCATGATGTAGATTGGACTGAAACAGAGCAAAGCATCATGGGATATGCAGTTCTCTGTAAGTTTGAGTTCACATCTACACCTCCAGTAGTCTCTATGGAAATATAGAGGAGTGAAGGGTTAAGTGGGGGTCAAGAAAGCTTTTAGTTTAAAGCTTTAAAGTTGTTTGTGGTAAATGTAACGGTGACCTGAATGGGCTGCCACAGTAGAAGAATGGAAGAAAAGAATGTACACATGCGGTGGTGATAGAAAGCGCTTTTCAGTTAGAAAATTAGAAGTGGGTGAAAATGTGAGCAATTGTTTATTGTATAGTCGAAGCAGAGAAATGACATAACCATAACCATAAAAAATAATATTTATTTGTAAATCTGACATGTTTCCATGATTTAGAATAGAGAGGCAACTTAGAAAATAGTGCCCTTAATTTTTACTTTTTGGAATTCCTTGAATGATTTTTTATTTTATTTTGACTGGTTCAGGCCCAGAGGCAATGTGTCTGGTTCGATACTTCATTAAATACTTCCAATCATTACTGTCATTTTTCCAGTCAGCAGTGAGTTTTATTTTTGACATAGTTCCATTGTAAACATTGCTAGCTTGCTACATGGCATGTCTCGCTCTGATTGCAGAAAATGACCTTGTGGTAGCTGTTTAGTGGTTAAGGGTTTCCTCAATCAGCAACTACAATTTGAATCTTTTCAGAGCCTTCTGCAGTTGCCCTGCACACACATGCTGCGGTACATATACAACATTCAATCTAGGGAGACAGTTAAAGGGTCTATTTTGTACTATTTTCTGATCCATCTTCAGTGTTGAGCACGTCACTTTGAACATTTAGATATAGTTACTAGTTACTTCTTCCAAAAAGTAGCTGCGTTAGTAACTGAGTTACTCCACTATAAAAGTAACCAGGGAAAGTAACTGTTGCGTTACTTTTTTGTTTTTGTTTTAGGGTGCACTCACACTTGGACTTTAGAACTGTGCAGGTTCTATGGCCACAGTCACAACTGCACAACCGAACATGGCCGGTCATGGCCCAGTGATGTCATCACACGGCGCTGTTTGTTTACCCGCAGAGCTAACGCTTTTAGTGGAGGAAATAAGTCTAACAGCAGAAATATCTACTAAATAATGGGGCAGACATGAGTCCTGCTGCGATACACGCTCCTCCATACGTTTAGAAGAAGAAGAAGTGACTTTATTGATCTCACACTGGAGAAATTCTTCTCTGCATTTTAACCCATCCTATATATATATATATATATTAGGAGCAGTGGGCAGCACATTACTGCGCCCGGGGACCATCTCCATGATCTTCTTGCTTCGGTTTGGTCAGGACCTCAGCTGGAGGATTTACCTATGGTGCATGTTTTGGGTTGATGGGGGAAAGTGCCCGGAGGAAACTCCACACAGAAAGGGTTAGGGTTAGGGTTCGATCCCCCGGGTGACCCGGGGATCGAACCCAGACCATGCATGCAAACTCCACACAGAACACACACAGAAAGGCCCGGGCGACCTGGGGATCGAACCCGGAATCTTCTTGCTGTGAAGCAAGAGCGCTAACCACTCTACCGTGCCACCACGGATATTAAAACAGCACAACAGCAGTGAGAACAGCCAGAGAAGAGCCTGGAAAACTTTGTTGCTGGACACAGTTCTTATTGAAGGTGAGGGCGGATTCACTGTGCGTTTTGACTTGAGGCAGACGTGGACAGGCCACAGTGTACACGTAACATACAGATTTTCTTGCCCTCTATTTCAATGTGGGAGAAATGGTGTTGGTATTTTCAGTTTGAAAACGCTTCCTTTGGAAGTCCCTGGCTCGTTGTTGCCATTGTTGCATTCTTGCAGTCTCATTTAGCTGGAAGTGTGCGGGAAAGAAACAACAAGTCAGCGTGAGCAGTTCTTAGGCAATCATCATCAGCCCTGCTCCCTGCTCCTGCTGATGATGTGTGACTGTCCACTGCATGAAGCCTGACACCGCCGCGCCTCATTCAACCCAACTGTAATGTGCCACTTTTCTTTCCCGGTAACGATAACAGCATTGTAATGATGGGAAGTGTGATTAAAGTACTCCATTACGAAAATGTAGCGCCGTTATACTTAAACGACGTGATTCCCAACACTGTCTGTGTTAGAATGTTGATTCCTCATCGTAAACACACCTGAAGTTGTGTTATTATCTCAAAGAGAAATCACTCCACTGTGTTTTTAAATTGCATGCACCTTCACTAGAATCATTTGGATAATTTCAGCCCTGGAATTGACAATCTCTACTGAACTAAAGGTAAAATGGACCATCTAGAGTGTCTTAATACAAACATTTTAAGACCAAAATGACGAGGCTCACAGCAGCAGGTCCCTCTCTTTGCACTTGTTTCAGCAGAAAGTAGGGCAGTTTAAAGTGTTAGATTAATTAATTACACAGCAAATTAACGCGTTATAAAAATTAACGCAATTAATTATGAGCGGCAATTCAATGCGCGCATTTTAAATTAGGCGTGTGGCTAGCAAATCGCTGCTAGGGCCTTTGAATGGCAAGTTTATTTATAAAAAGAATGAAGACGGGACGATCAACAAGAACGCGGTGATTTGGAGCTTTTGTCAAAAAGAATTTTCCGATCACCAAAGCTGCTCCAGCCTGACGGATCATTTGAACGATAAACACGTCCAGACAAGTTTCATCGTCACAAAACCACCAAACCACGCTCGCAAAATTTGGGAAACGATTGAGCAAAGCGACCGCAGAAAAACTGACAAACTCAGTCGCAAAGTGGGTTCGCCCACTCGTTTGTTTGCTCGCTCACTCACAATCTCTCTCTCTCTCTCTCTCCCTCTCTCTCTCCCTCTGTCTCTCTCTCTATCTCTCCCTCTCAATCTCTCTTGTGATTTAGACATTATTTTTTTTATCGCCTGACAGCACTAGTAGAAATTGAATTACAACCAGAGGTCAAAGGAACCACTTCACGTGCACGCTCACTTCACGTGCGCGCTCACTTCACGTGCGCGCTCACTTCACGTGCGCGCTCACTTCACGTGCGCGCTCACTTCACGTGCACGCTCACTTCCTATTTGGAATGCACCGGTTGGCACATTAGCTATGTCCATTTATATCGTCTGTGCCAAAAACACAATAACAATATTGATCTGTGGGTCTGGATTTGACGAGAATGGGCTTTGAACCACCAACCTTCTGATCAGAGGGCAGACAGGCCTACATTTGTTACTTGTTCAGATTTGTTTCATCAACATAACATTTACTTTTGATACACTTCTTCACCCCACAGAACCAGCATGTGGCACGTCAGCAGTAATTCCCTTGATTCTGCAGTAGAAGCTGTTGTTAATAGTACTTTTTGTAAATAACGTTTCTAAAGCTTTACTTTGAGTTCATATTTGTCTTAGATGAGGCTCATATAGGACTGGACACAGGGTACTTGCCTCTGTTTGTCTGTGGAGACTTCATAGCTCGGTGTTAACGGTTGTGTCCTGCTGTTGTAAGCCTGAGTCACCTCTGTGCTGCCGTCACAGTCTCCTCACATGTTTGCTTCAAGTTTCCGAGGATCAGCCAAGGATCAGGCCCACAGAGACTAGACCTGTACTGTACTAGAACATACCAGAGGTCCAGGGGAACTATAGAAGTGCTTTAAAATCCCTGCTCTCCACAGATCTGACCTGTAACTGACCTGTAGTGTTGTCACATCCTAAGTCCATAGAGATGGATAAGTTTATTGCCACACTGTGGAACATTCAAGTCAAAGCAATAACATATGTTTTTAAAGGTTTACGTTCTTTCTGATCATACAGTGCTTGTATTGAATCCTCAAAGATGGAACTTTGAATCTATAGCAGCCACTGCTTTTAGCTTAATTTACAATCAAGCCCTTTGGATACGAGGCAATCTGTTTTCACAATCTCCAACCATTTTCTACAACAACTGTTACAACTGTCATTGTTCATGTCTAATACCTCAGACACTACTACTTTACTACTACTACCAGTACTGTTTTTTCTTGTGCTACATCAGTTAAATACTATAGACTTGCACAATTATATATTATACTTTTTAAAATAATGTAAATAATGTCTCCTTACTTCTTTCCAGCATTGGAAAAGCCCCTAAGTGATGTGCACTCCCATGTCTAGACCATATCGCACATTTACTTTGGACAGTAAGTGAAAGATTCCTCGGATGCCTTGTTGCTAATTCAATTTCCCGAGAGCGATGATTAGCCAGCGCGTGCTGACGGCCACATTAGCTGCTGAATACGGGGTGAGTCAGGGTGCAGGCTTGTGCATTAATGGTGCGGGCTTGGGTTTCGCGGGGCAGTTAGCTGAGACCAGGCCTGTGTTTGGCTCAGGAAAGCGTCTTGTTTTCATAACTCCCAGTGACCTCCCCTCCCTTTCAGACCCTCTGCTCTTGAAGAATGTCAAAGTATGTGTAACCCAACGCCACTTTAACACCTAGTCCTGAAAAAGCCACTTCTGATGGGCTGCCCGGTCCAAATAGACTTGACTTCCTGCTCCCCTGTAATTGAGGTGTTTGCGTGTTTGGGTTCGCTCCTTTGATGAAGCTGTGTTGCCATGTCTAGAAGTTTTCAAAATGAGGAAATGGATTTATATCATTCATTTATTTTTATTTTACTTTTAAGTTTACATCTGAGGTCACTTTTTAAATAAATTTTATCCATTTTATGCTATTTATTTATTTATTGTTTACAATTTCTCATCCCCCACAGTATTACATAAAACATATTTTCATATGGAGCTGTGACCCACTACTGAGGATGTACACGTCTACAGGCCAGTTGCAAGGCTCGGTTCTATTAGTCTAATTAACAACACCACACAAGATATTCAATTTTACCTTCACTTTTGTATTAAATTGAAAATGGAACAAGTAGTACAGGGGATCCTCGGGTTACGACGTTGATCCGTTCTTAAGAACGGATCAACGTCGTAACCCGAATTTCGTCGTAAGTCAGATTTTGACTTTGATCTTCCAACCAAAGCACCAATAACCTTTCCATCTCAATAATTAGACCACTATCACTGCCGCTTTCATAGGAGCAGATCAGAGCCCACATCAGGTACTTCCGCCCACATTGGGCACACACACGAGGCCGTCTTCTTCTCCCTACAACCACAACATTCTTCTGCCGCACGCTGTTCGCGTTTGTTTACGTCAATTACTACGCTAAACCGTATATTTCTTTAATGGGGGCGCGTTCGTAACCACGAAACGTCGTAAGTCGAGACCGTCGTAACCCGAGGACCCCCTGTATACATTTACACATATGAAATAAAAAATAGCCCCTTGAAATATAAAATAAAATATCCTTTGTTGAATTGTCCTTCAAGTATTTCAATAAATTGTAAAATGTTCCTTTAAGTTTTTTGCTAAAAGGCTAAAGGTTCCTTTCAGAATGATGATGAAAAGCTGATATCCTCGATTCAGTTCAAAAGCGTAATAGTCAAATAGTCAGTCAATGGTCAAAACGATACCAGAATGCAGATATGTCATCTGACAATGGACCGGTCGGTTCAGTGGGTGCTCGCCATCAATGGTGTGGGTGAATCTCCAGTTTGTAGATCCAACCCAAAAACTTCACCTGTACAGTCAATTCATAACACATCAATTCAATATTAAAAGGTAGTTCAACTATCAAAATTAGTTGTACAACATTTAAATCCATAATCTCAAAACAAGTATTTACAAACTGCATATACTCATACATATTGAAAAGTAGTGTATACCAGTCAACACTTTAACCAGTACAAGGGAACCAGGAATAAGCAACCATACTCAAAACGGCAATAATTTTGTAATTATAACAAGAATATATTGACGATATCAGCACGGTTATCATGAGAATACAATTCAGTATTTTCACCACGTGGGCAAAGTGTGACATTACATTCAGCATGTGCAGCTTATTTCAAACATTTCCCTTACATCATTACATTTATCATTCCCACTTACAAGTAGTAACAAAACAAAATACATTTTTCTTCCTTTATTAAAGTATTAACCAGTAAAGTTAACAAATATGAGCAATATAACTATAGTAAGACACAGTAACAGGTTCTTGTCTGAGTGAAATCATCTAGCCGAGAATGCATAGCAACTGAGCATCCGGCTTATCAAAATAAAAGTACTCAACCAGAACTTTCACAATAAAAGTACCATTACATAAAATGCATGTAAATCATGTTTTTAACAATAACAACCTATCTTCCATGAACTGTTTTATCAGAACTATAACTATTTATCCACTCTTTATCATTCCTTCTCATTATCAATTTGTCAACTGGGTTACAGAACGTTCCAAAGTATGGCTTTCACTTACTGTTTCCATGAAATCATGCCACTCAGTTACATACTTAAAAAACTAGTAAAAGTACTTCCTGGAAATAGTAGTTCAAATGAGGCTTACAGCTATTACTGTAAAGTGAACAGGATTCTTAAATTTGGTCGTTTCAGTGTGACTGTCGCAAATAATGTGAATCAAACCACCTGCCACCTTTGACTTTGATCACTGCTTTTGACCTGGACAATGTACAGCTGTGAAGTAAAAACCATTTCAGGTCACTTTATCCTGAAGCTCACTGAGGTCAAAGGTTTAGAGTGGAGTCGACAAAGCAAAGGGTGACTACTTTGAGGATTTTATATCATTTTTTTAATTTAGTTTAGTTTTTTTTCTTTGCTACGTAATTCCATATACAGTATTTTTCATCACATTTGTTGTCTTCCATATGTATCTGAAAAGTATAAAGTGGTAAACATTAAAGAAAAAAAGACAGTGTGTCCTCACTTTTGCCTGGTAGTGACGACACTGGTAAGAAACTAAACCAGTAACCAAATAGAATAGCTCAAACAATTCAACTTGTGTGTAAAAGGAAATTGGGCTTGTTTCATAAATCTTCTGTGTTTTCAAAGATTTCAATTCTGTTTTGGCAAATTTCCTCCACTTATTATTTAAAGACTGGTTTATTTTCACAGCAGATTTACTTATGAAGATGCTTTATCGCACAATTAGGTTAGGTGTGATAATGGTTAACAAAGTGATCTTTTTTTTTTCCCATTTAGCAGCAAGTGTCTATGAAAGTTCAAATTGGCCCATTGGTTTAAAGTCATGAAGAACTTATGGAAAACTGTATATTAAAGGTGCTGTAGCTGATTTCTACTTTCTTAAAAACATGAAAAACAGAATTAGTTGATTAAATATTTTGCAGGGGTCTAATTATTATTGAATCTAATTATTCACTACATGAATAAGCGCTTCCTGCACGTCCTGATTATTCATTAAAGGGCTCATAATTAGGCTCTGATCATCACAAACATACCTGGAGTTGTGTTTTGTTTCATTCACACGTTCTTCTTTCAAACACTCCTTGTTCCACCTTGTGATTTCATGTGTGTGCTCCACTGTGTTTTTAAAACTCCATACACCTTCACTAGAATCATTTGGATGATTTCAGCTGTGGAATTGCCAAACTCTACTGAACTAAAGGTAAAAAACTACTGCTTCATGACATAACAAGGTGGAACAGAGCATTGTGAGCTTTGGAGATGCAGACAGACTAATAATACAAGGCTACTCAAGTGAATGAAACAAAATACAACTCCAGATATGGTTGTGATGAAGTAACATTATGACATGGCTTAAAGCCCCAGTGTGTAGGATTGGTGGCGCATAGGTGGATGGTGCTATTGCACTTTCTGTTTTAGCTACGGCAGACCTCGAGGGTCACCCGGGCGCACCGTAGCGCCGACAGCTCTCGTACCCACGCACGAGCCGCGCGCCGCTACTGTATAAATAAAACACGGTCCGTTTTTTTTTTTTTTTCTTTTCTCATGAAAACACACATTCCCGATCATGTACCATGACACTCTACACATCAAATGAAACCTTACAGTCTCCTCTTTTTGACTATGCAATTCATTTCCCTGCACAACAATCACTCCCCGAGCACATGGGGCTTTTATACGGAAAAGCACAAAACGAGGTTAGCTTACCTTAGAATGCTTTGCACAGGTCAAACTCTGTATTTCACCATAAACTTGCTCTCAATTTGTCCGTAAGGATCCAGCGAATAAAATCCAGTAAAACAATTTAGTCCAAAACACGTGTTAGATCCATTACGACGTCTGATCCGGCAGCATGCTTGTGTTGTTTACCCAAAACCACGAGCCTTGCCGAAGGCGGAGCCCAAATGTCCTTCTGCGGCTCTCGTATTCAAAATGGCTGCCTCTGCATGGGGAAGATCCCCCTTTTATGTGACTATATCTAAGTCCAAAAGAATACTTTGATTTCATGATGGAAGTGAAAAGGCTTGGAAAACACTGTATTTTTGAATGGGTATCTTCAATTTCAGTAATTAACGGGTAAAAATCTTACACACTGTCCCTTTAAAGCTCACAAGCGTCAGTTTTGTGTAATATAGGACCTTTAAAACATTATAATTAGACACAGACAGAATGCAATGGACTTATTTTGACCTCAAGAGCTGCTTAAAGAATATATCTGTAATGGGACAAGACACATTTTGCTCAAAACATGGGCACTTTAACAATACAATCTGTTTCTAAATCTGAAAATGCCTTCCGTGGAGGATTCTTGTTATAGGCATAGACCAGTACTGACTGTACTTTGCTGCAAACTGCACATCATCTATCATCATTGATCATCTTCTCCATTATATTCCATTAAAAAAAGTTTCCCATTTTACACACTCTTTGATTGAAAACGCTCCGCAAAATGACATTGTGTTATCTCAAGTAAATCAAGGGACTTTTTTGACACGTTGACAGCTACCCAAACGGAGCTGTCTCTGCTTTTTATTGCTCTTTGATAACATGTCTTTCACCCCATTGTACGCCATCAACAACTCGTGAAAGAAAGCAAGGAGACACAGCAGAAGCAATGAAGCAAATTAGAACTCCGAAGTGAGGAAAATGGGAACCGACTGAAATGTTGTCAAAAATGTCCCCGCCAGGGCCCCTTTTCAACACTTAACCTTGGATCAATATTATCGTAGGGGTATTCTTGCTTCGGTTATGCCAGGAATCCACCCCTATCTTGCCGTGAAGTTGACATGTGAAAATTTGCAGCTATGTAAATGTCTTTCCAAATGACCCAACCCCTGCTGTTGTTGGAAGGGATTGAGTTTCAAAAATACAGGAGCTTCCAGACACCTACACGCTCCCCTCACTTCTCGGTTTCTCGTAGTTTGAGTTTGCAAACAGGCAGATAAAGATATATTTAAAGGTGCGCTGTGTAACTTTTTAGTTGGGGGTCCGTCACCTGCTTATTTCTATGGATATGTGATTGCTCTGCCTGGGATGTTGCCAGCTTGAAAATAGAATAGAAAACAGGCATTCTGACTGTAAGCGGGGTTGCCTCTCCACAGATCCGACCTGTAACTGTAACCTGTAACTTGAATGCCATACTGGGAAACATTCCAGACAAAGCAATAACATCTCCATGAAGAAAATCATTTGACGGACCCTCCACCAGAAAAGTTACACAATGCACCTTTAACAACCAAAAACTGGAGTCATTGGGATATAACGCTTGTTTATGTGAGTTGGATGTGGTGGAAATCTCTTGACTGGAATACACTTTAAAGGTGTTTTATGTCACTTTTCTGGTGGAGGCCTTGCCACATGCAACACTCTTTATTTAGACAATATAATGTAATTTTCAACATTAAATCATTTCTTTATTTTCTGTTTCTTTTACCATTTGGTGTTGTATCCATGTATCCTCAATCATCCATATTTGTTCCATAGTGGTCCATGGGCGTATACTACTCTATATACGTGAAGAGTCCCTCAGTCGTCCAGGTAGAATCCATGATAAAAGAAGAAATTCAATTTGTCAACTGGACAAAGTTTGTTTGGTCGAAAACGTTTTGCCGCTCATCCGAGAGGCTTCGTCAGCTCTAATTAGAATGCTGGTAAGACACTTGCTTATATCTTGCTGCAGGGAAGTTGCCTGGAAGAATCCATGACTCATCGCTGTACCAGCGGCGAGTCTGGTAATGCTTGGTCCAGAATGTGCTGCCGTTGCGCGTAGACAGACAGCTAAGTGAACCAATCAGAGAACAGTTAACGGACAGCGACATGAACCAATCAAACAAAAGAAAAGAAAGAAAAGAAAGGCCTCTAGAGCTGTCAGCTGCTGTGGTTTTAAGGAATCGATGTGTTTTAGGTCATTTAAGACCAATTTTACAGCTGAATGGAAGGGACGTTCAGTTCTCCGATGCGCCATCTTGATTCAAAACTGAGGAGGAACTTCCGCTGCCTAAGAGTGACGTTGCGGGCAAAGGCGGGTGCACTGACGTCACCATCTTTGAACGAATCAGAATCGCGGAGTCCGTTGTTAACCGGGGGAGCGAGGGTGGAGCGAGGGTGTCCAAATGGTATCTCGCTGTATAGCAAATACAGAGAGATATCATTTGGCTGGCCAGGTAAGCAGGGAGGAGCTAACTAGCTAACTACTTTCCGAAACTATCTCATTGGTTTCAGTCTTTTGTTTCTCTGGCGTCTAGATTACCATACCTATTCATCCCTACAACAACTGTTTTTCACACCTCTGGCCCTGACCTGGTTAGCCTTATTGTTTCTTTTGTTTGTTTGATCTAGGTTTAAGAATGGAATTATAGATGGGAGACAAATTATGTCTGACTCCACCATTTCTGTTCAGAGAAGGATTCTCTTTTTGACAAAAATAGCCTCTTTAACTCCCCTCTCAAACCAGTTCTTGAGGACAGTGAGGTTCAGATCTTAGCCAGGGAAAAGAATTGGTTTAAGAGGGGAGTTAAAGAGGCTATTTTTGTCAAAAAGAGAATCCTTCTCTGAACAGAAATGGTGGAGTCAGACATTATTTGTCTCCCATCTATAATTCCATTCTTAAACCTAGATCAAACAAACAAAAGAAACAATAGGGCTAGCCAGGTCAGGGCCAGAGGTGTGAAAAACAGTCGTTGTAGGGATGAATAGGTATGGTAATCTAGACGCCAGAGAAACAAAAGACTGAAACCAATGAGATAGTTTCGGAAAGTAGTTAGCTAGTTAGCTCCTCCCTGCAGCAAGATATAAGCAAGTGTCTTACCAGCATTCTTATGAGAGCTGACGAAGCCTCTCGGATGAGCGGCCAAACGTTTTCGACCAAACAAACTTTGTCCAGTTGACAAATTGAATTTCTTCTTTTATCACTACTCTATATAGTATCACACTTGTTCTGGTACACCTCAAGATCATTCTAAAGCTATTTAGGAAAGGTTCAATTATGTCCTGTAAATGTTACTTTTTTAGTATCAGTACTTACTGAAATGACTAGTTCTAGTTCCGATACTACTGTTAATATTGATTAGTATAATTTTCAACCCCAATTACACTTCTATTCATTGCTTAAATCCGTGTAGTTCTATCTAAATCCGTTCTTTCGGGTCAGATATTTAAACTGACTAACTTGAGTAACAGAGCTTCAGACAGAACAGTGCTCTCTGTTAGCATCACACCACCATGTTGATGACATCAGCTCCAAGTAGGATTGAGGGTTTTTTTAAGCAGATCAGGAACAAACATGTAGTAAGATAAAACCGGTGTCATAATAACACATTTTGAAGTGCAATACATTATTGCTGTAATAATTCTAGATCGTATATAATATTGCAGCTAATTTCACACTTGTAACTTGTACTTGATTCGAATGCTGCTAACATCTCCAGACAGGAATAGATCCCTCAACCCTCCACTCCATTCTGGTACTTTAAGCGTGCAAGGATAGCTCTTTAAAACTGACCTTTAATTAGATTCATTGCTGAACTAAGCAGCTTCTACGGCTCATGAGTAGTTCTTTCACAGCCCGAATTTTCTAGCAATGACTGCGAGCGAAGTCTAATACAGAGAAAATGACAAGCCATTTTTGATCATAGATAACGGTGTAATGTTTTGGATTGACTTTTGAGGCATTTGACATTTGACATTTAAGACACAAGCTCCACTGTGCCAATGCAAGCAGCACACTCCACAGATTTTCAGTTACACATTGCCATCTGGACTGGACTGCTTATTACAAAGTCCAGTGTAATTTGGTCTCAAAAAATAAATAACAGCTTAAAGTCACATTCAATTCTGAGCCTGTCATTTCAAAGGAACACAAACAAACACAACTGCCCGGGTTAGTTTTACTCACAGGATTCAGGTTAGGGCCGTGCATGGCAAGGCCCCACATCTCATTCTAATTGGGTCGACGCCTGCTGTTTTTGTGATCTCCTTGTAATTTGGTAATGGCCTGTTTTCCATTAAAGTTTAAAAGCAATTTCTAAATGGAACATTGATTAAAATATTTAGAATTTAACATGGTTGGTTGCAATGCTTTATTCTGTTAAAGAAAAGTGGGCCTAATATCGTCCCATGGGGTACACCACCTTCTCGGTTATTGGCGATTGACAAGAAAATTAACAAAATTATCAAGAGATTAATGATATATGTAAA
This sequence comes from Paratrypauchen microcephalus, assembly GCA_036785185.1. Classification (NCBI taxonomy): domain Eukaryota; kingdom Metazoa; phylum Chordata; class Actinopteri; order Gobiiformes; family Gobiidae; genus Paratrypauchen; species Paratrypauchen microcephalus. Next base: position 707,822 of record JAVJIX010000058.1, on the reverse strand, counting down.
ATACTGTATGATTCATAAAGCAATTTTAGTTTCCTCAACTGGTGAACTTAAAGATGTACTGTGGAACTTTTCAGGTGGGCTTTGATCACCTGCTTGTTTCTATGGATATGTCACTGCTCTGCCTGGAATTTCCCACAGTATGACATTAAACATATCTGCCTTACATTTATTCAACATACACGTGGTTTTATAGCTCAAAAGTACCTAGAAAAACAGGCGTTCTGACTGTGAGCGGGGTCGCCTCTCCACAGATCTGACCTGTAGCTTGGTCTGGTTTGTTCTCCATAATGATAGAAAGGTTTAATACCATATTCTGAAACATTCTAGACAAGCAAAAACATCTCCATAGAGAAAAGCTACAGACAAGTTACAGAAAAGTTACACAATGCACCTTTAGGTATATAGTCCTTTGCAATACTGTACCTTCCAATTCATATTAAGTTTCCTCTGTTTTGTTTTGTATTGTTTTGCGTGAATTAATTATAACTGGCCCTTATCAGAAGCACTTCAAAGATATTAAGAGCCTACTTTGGTTATCTGTGTGTATGAGAATGGTAAAATACCAAATTATTTGAGCTACACTAATCTGAACATTTGCCGCTGTAATTAGCTCTGTTCTATGGAATTTTTATCATGAGATGATTTCTCATTAATTATTCAAATATGAGTCATGCTTATCAGATATATGTATAGAATAGTTAAGTGTTCACTATCCGACTTATTCAGGAAGTTGTCATGGGTGACGTTATTAAATCAGAATAATCTTAAAAGCAAATAATTCTATACAGACCATTTAAGGAAATTGTGTGTTTTTGACTTGTTTGTGCACATATTACCCACATCAAAGTACTTTATAATATTTTAGCTGCAAAGCGTCAACACAAACAGAAATGTGGCAGTCAGAAGAGAAAGGAGATGGGGTGAAATAAGGTGGATAGAACAAGTCAATAAATGACTAAATAACCATAAATGAATGTTAAACTGTAACGTCGAAGGTGGAGGGTACGCTGTTTGCTTGTCTCCATGGAGATGTTATTTATTTGCCTGGAATGGGCGTTAAACTTATCTCCCATACATTTGTTCAATTACAGTTGTTTTATACCTCAGAAAAGCGTAAAAGCATGCCTCTCCATAGATCTATAGTTTATCTTCAAACTGTGGAATAATCAAAGCAGTAATATCTCAATATAAACAAGCAGGTGACAGACCTTCCACCAGAAAAGTTACATAATGCACCTTTAAATGTATAAGCAGCTCTTGAAGTCAAAACAGCCCCACTCGTTTTATTATCAGGAAGTGCATTGTTAGCATTATTATGATGACAAAACTGCCCTGTGACCTCTGAGACCAGTGAAATGCACTTATAAACTGATCACAGTGAATAAATAGGATGTTAAGAATGCATAAGATAAAATTATTATTTTTATTTATTTATTGTTATTATTTATTTATTTATTCATTCACATTTTTAAGATGTAAAAATCAGGTACAGCACCTTTAATCAAGGCTTCTCTGAGTAGATTTGTATGTGCGTAGATGTCACAGGTTTAATGTCTCGATATAAAAGCCATTATTTTTCACTTTCATGGTAATATTTCACTGTCAAGATGTTGATTCTTAATAGGCACTTTCGCAGTCTCTACCTGTATTTGAAGGCTATCAGTGAGATTAAAGGGTTGCCGTAGTAAAAAGCAACATATAATTGGATGTAACATCACAGGGCGTTCAATTGAAATGAGTGCCTGGCAAGGTCAGGCTAATCCACATTACAAAAGACACCACCACCATCAATGGGAGGGTCACCAGTTTAAAACTCGAGGAATGACATACTGTTATTGTGTCCTTAGGCAAGACACTTGACCCTGACATGCCATGTATGAATTTGCTATTAGGTAATTTGTATTTTTTGAAGGACAGATCAGAGTAGAATGGTGTTAATTACTAAAAAAAGATGAATGCAGTTGATAGGAGCCAAAGACAGATAAAAGTCGCTTTTCATTACATAAACATTCTAAATATGTAATCATATACAGTGTAAGCAAACATATTTTATAAGTGAATTACAACATATGCTATTGAACAACAGGATTATACAGGATGATATTAAAGAACACATACTATCCAAAATGGACTTTTTCGATCTTTTAACCACAATAGAATGTTATCCTTTGTGGGGAAAAGAAGGAAAAAAAAGTATTTGGAGTTGTATTTTGTTTAATTTATGCTTCTTTATAAGCCCATAAACCATTGGACTCATTCTGTGGTCAAACTGTGTTCACAACAAATGCACAGCTCTATTAGCACTGCATTCAAAGAGGAAAATACTTCTAAATTATTAAGTCCCATTGCTGACAGCAGAGGGACCTTTTGCGCCTAAATGCCTCATCAGTAATGGGTAAAGTTTATAAAGTATATTTTCCATATGCAAACATTCATTTAAAGATCCACTGTGTAACTTTTTGGTTAGGGGTCCGTCACCTGCTTATTTCCATGGATGTGTGATTGTTCTACCTTGAACGTTTCACAATATTAAACAGCTTAACCTTACATTTATTACATTGCAAGTGGTTTTAAACCTCAAAAAAAAAACAAAAAAAAAAAAACAGGCATTCTGACTATGAGCGGGGTTGCCTCGCCACAGATCTGACTTGGTCTGGTTTGGTCTTCATGAAGCTAGAAATGTTTAATACCATACTTTAAAACTTTCCAGACAAAGCAATAACATCTCCATGGTGAAATGCGTTTGACGAACCCTCCGCCAGAAAAGTTACACAATGCACCTTTAAGTAATAAAACGTGAAATACTTATCCAAATGTGACCAAAAGCTTGTTCAAAAGATAAAGACACAAGAAGCAATATGTGTCATGTTAAATAAATGAACTGTCCATACTGAATTGGCAATGTAGCCTCAACTGCCCTAGGGTAAACCAAAATGCGGCTAGCAAATCAATCAGCCTATCTATTCTAGGTGGGTGAAGTATGTGATGGTCCAAGCAGAAGTCAAACCTTCAGGTTCGTGAACGGGTGCTCGAACCACAGAGCCATGGCCACATCTGCACTGTAAAATCAAAAATACTGTACACCCATAATATCTGGTTTCTGAGAGTTGTGAAAAGCGCTTATAAACTTATCAGGGTGAATAATTAGGATGCTCTGAATGCATAAGGTAAGTGAGGAGTAACTCTGGATCACTGCAAATCTTTTAGAATGGCCTGTTTTTCACTTTTTAAATGAAAAAAAAACAAACAAACAAACCATCAGCTACAGTGTCTTTAATCCACTGAAAGGCTCCCCCGGCGGCGGCGGCCATGTCCAGGGACCCTGTGTCTCCCCGCTCCATTCGACTACGACCTCAGATCAGACCTCATATTACTAAGCAGTAGTGGCGAGCAAAGAGGGAAGAGCCCAGCATCGAATCCCTGTCCGACGGGCGGGCACGGGAAATGTGGCGTATGGCAGCTGGATTTGACCTATGGCGCATGTTTTGGGTTGGTGGGGGAAACCGGAGTGCCCGGAGGAAACCCACCCAGACACGGAGAAAACATGCAAACTCCACACACAGGAATCAAATCCGGAACCTTCTTGCAGTGAGGTCTAAGTGCTAGCCACAGTGAGATTGAGATGTGTAACAAATGATCACCATGAAGGTTTATGAACTGAATAAAAATGTTCATAAATACATGTTCAGTTTGCCACGTTTTGCCTAAATAATCAGACAGCTAGCTAGCCTGCAGACAAGCAACCCATTATTTAAAACGGCTGCTAATTTTGTGGTAGGTAAACTAAGCTACATGTCTGCAGTTTCTAACTTTTTGTTTTAGCAGCAGAATGGATGATGGAAGTAATGCATCACATGAATTCTGTCATTCAAAATGGTTAAATGACTAAATCTTCTCACTATTTTGGGTAATGTGTGTTATGTTAAGTGATGCCCACAGAAAAGAGGCAGTTGCAGGAGAGAGAGAGAAAACCCTCAGGGAGGCAGCAAAGGGGAGCACATCACTGCAGTGTTGGCTAAGAAAAAGCCAACCAACAGGTGAGACGTTGCATTGTGATAAAGATGAGATGATACTGTGTAGGCTCATGGATTAATTAATCAGAGTGACATTTTAGCCTACTACTGGCAATTTTTCATAATTACATTACATTTAAGATGAGGAGCAGCCATAAGCCTCCTCCAGACGCTTCGTATAGCCTGTGATTTTTTTCCCCCTGGGTGGGGGGTTGGTTTCCCCTTTTTTCAGGTCAGAGCAACTGCCCCTCAAAATTCCTGTGCACGTCCCTGTTCAGAAGTAAAGCTTTCTGTAAGAGCCGAGTGGGGTTTCCATGTTCACAGGCAAGTAGCAGGCTTCAGATAGGATATATATAAGAACAGGCCTATAAGCTCAGCCCATGTACACAGGGCTTTTGCTTTTATCCCCAGCTAGCATGTGCGTTTAGCTGTTACGGGCAGTTCTCCTATAGCTTTTAACAGAAATGGCAAACCAGATGGTAAAATATGGTGAGAGATTGTATGAAAATATAACCTGGGAAATCCCAGGCTGCTTTGCACGATCGTTACGATCTAAAAGACAGCCTGGCAACTAGGCTAAGCGAGGGCTCCTGATTTTGGGAGCCAATCAGAGAGCGGGGAGGGGTGGAAAGACGGTGACGCGTACTACGTGACAAACGGAAGCTTGTAGTTTGAACTGACAAGTGACGTGATTGGCTATGGGCTACGTATACACCAAATGATAGACATTCGTAACGCCCAATAAAGGGCCATTGGCAATCGTAAACCACACCTCCGCTACGAGATATTCAGTAGGTGCTCCCAGACAATATATATCACTTGTGATATGAGTCAAACCAGCAAAACCAATACCAAGTCGTCCCGGAGGCGTTTTGAGTTATTCACAGATTCTGAAAGGACAGGTCCTAAGCTTTCCAATGATGTCTTACAGGTGCAAATCTGACCATATTTTAAAAAAGTTGTCTCTATTTGAAAGCAGGCACAGCAGATTTTCTAAATCCCCCCAAAAAAAGCCTCTCAAAGTTTTGCTCTCTTCAGCCCTCCTTGCCTAAATTACATGACATTAAGCTAATCCCTCCCCCATCATGACATCACTGTGGTGTTAATGTCCAGGCAGGTCAGAATCATTCAATAATTTAATAATACACAGGATAATATGTTAAGTCAAAGTTAACTACAAAATTTATTTATAGTCAGGAAGTACTAATAGAATAGCAAAGTAACCAATATAATAATAAAAAAAAAAAAATTAAATCTGTAATAAAATACCAAGGTACAGGTATTTAAGGAGTATTTCACAGGAGGTAATACTGCTCAAATTAATTTCGTATTGCACATAATATAGCACAGTATAATATACTATGCTTTAAATAAATAAATAACAATAAATAAATACATGCCATATATCTTTAAATAAACTTTTGGTCACATCAAAATGGACTTTAATAACAATTCAATAATTTCAATAAGCTAGCTTTAATTCCAAAAACAAAGTAAAGTGCACTTTCAAAGTTCTAATAAATCAATTAGTATTGGCATTGCAGCCTTATTCATTCAAAAAAAGTTACAAAAAGAAAACATTTAAGGTTCAAATGCTGCGCGTCCCATAAGAACTTCCATTCAAACCCTCATGGCTAAATAAGCGCCAAGTCAAAAAAAGTTACAAAAGTACTGAAACGGGTAAAATTGAATCAAAATAAAGTATTTCTCTACCGCTATAGCCTGTGGCAAAACGTTCGGCTTTTATATAAACAAAAATAGAGTGGAAATTATCCTAAAGAGACTGTTAGTGATTGCGCTGATCGCATTGTTTCAATGCTAGCATTAGCATTAGCTTAGCTGCATTGTGAATGATCCGCGGAGCCACATTATGCAGTGAGCAGCTGCACAGCGCGGTCCGCACAGAGCACAGATGATCACACGAAAGCTGAATCAGTATTTAAACATGTTCTAAAGTCTATAAAGTCCATTTGATGCAGAAATATGATCATAATTATGACTCACCCCATGTTGGAGTGTTTTCGGCGTATCTCCACATGTATCGTGTGTTTCGAAGCCAAATCGCACTCTGTACACGAGCTCCGGAGAACAGACGTGTCCCGAACCTGTCCCGAAGGTCTTGTCTTTCTTTCAGACCGCTCCGGGGAAGCTGTGGCAGAGTGAATGAGTAATGGTAGAAGTGAGAGGCTCTGAAGTGCAACAGATAGGCAGATAGATAGATAGATAGATAGATTGATTGATTGATTGATTTCCATGCACTTCCCAGTCGTCTCAGTCAAAGTTCTCAGTGCATCTTAACAGTAGGATTTGTCAGATAGGGTCAGCAGATTGTGTGTTATAGCAGTTTGAGGAAAGTAATAACCCTCAGGACAAACTACTTGATGGTAATAATCAGTTCTTCCTACACATTTTTTTTTTCACAGCTGAAATATATGCCAGCAGTTACTACTAATTGAAACTAAATCTACACACAACATAAATGCTTTAAAAACCTTTTATTCTGTTCACCACGGCAATCTTTCCAGCACCAAAAGAAAGTACAGGGAGTCCTCGGGTTACGACGTTGATCCGTTCTTAAGACGCGTCGTAACCCGAATTTCGTCGTAAACCGGATTTTGCCTTTGATCTTCCAACCAAAGCACCAATAACCTTTCCATCTCAATAATTAGACCACTACGATGCTTGGTTATCACTGCCGCTTTCATAGGAGCAGATCAGAGCTCACATCAGGTACTTCCACCCACATTGGACACGCACACGAGGCTGTCTTCTTCTCCCTACAACCACAACAGAGCGTATTCTTCCGCCGTGCGCCGCGCGCCGCGTGCGTTTGTTTACATCTTTTACCACGCTAAACCGTGTAAGACGGAATGACGCGTAATATATACATATTTTTTTTAATGGGGGCGCGTTCGTAACCACGAAACGTCGTAACCCGAGACCGTCGTAACCCGAGGACCCCCTGTACCATTATTTTGTTTATACCTTAAAAATACACAAAATTCTCAAAAAAAAAAATCTCTAAAAACTGTGTTCTTCATTCATCATCATCTGGGATTGAAATTCTTATTTCTGTTCTTTCTTTTCTAGTATGAAATTTTACCTTTTAAATTACCTACAGAAAACAGCATAACTACAGCTGGAGAATAGAACACATAAAATAAACACGTCAAAACTGACCCTGATTTGGCACCTGTGTAAACTGCTTCTGTCACTGACCTTGGTTGAAACACAGAGTAAATGCATAGCAGTTATAAGCCTTTATCCACCTACTTGTTTCTTATATTTCTACTCTTTATACTCTGTCAAATGCAGTCATTCTACAGAGACTAGAGAAAACATAAGATGAGAGTGCTGTATATGTTTTCATAAAGCCAGCTCAGGTACATGGTCTTCATCTGAGCTCCAGGCAGAAGAGAAGGACCAATAAGAGGCCGGACATGCAAATAAATACCACTAGAAAGGTCAAAGTAAGTCATATCATGGAGTGAGGAAGCAAGAAAACGTGTTAATAAAGCCTGCATTAACCAGGTTAAATATATAACATAGCAATGCTGTAACAAATGGAGATAAGGTTGAATATTGACATTGTTTGGGTATAATGTGATTTGTGGACAATAGCAATAGTCAGTACTCGAGTTGAGGGGGGATGGGGTCGGGGGGGACATCCCCCCTGTGGGAAAAAATAGTCAAAATCATCCCTCTTCTAAAACGGGCATCCCTTCTTCCATCCCTTATGGCATTTTATCAATCAGGCATGAAAATCCCTAAACTTTTGGCGAATTTCGCCGTTTTTAAGTCAAAATGGCCAGTGCCCAAGAGCCAATCATAGGCCGAACTGCGCTCCAGCTTCCAATCATGTTGCAGCATAATTACGCACCGATACGCGCTCCCGCCAATCATGACGATTGCCGCTGTTGTGTTTGCGCCTGTTCGCCGATCAGCTGTGAGCGAGCCGCCTGATATTTACGCGGCATTTCCAAGAGAAGAAGAATCCTTAACTTCCTACGTTAATGCTACGTAAGAAGGAACTCTCGCCTCGGGACACGGGATAAATTCGGGATTATGTCCTTTTCTCCGGAGCTCCGGATTATTAAAGACAACACGGCAAACTGTTAGAATGGATCTGACCGCATTCTTATGGGTGAGTCATATTATCAGATGCATCTATTTCGGCACTAAACCAGGACTAAACCAAGACTAAACCAGGTCTAAACCAGGACTAAACCAGGTCTAAACCAAGACTAAACCAGGTCTAAACCAAGACTAAACCAGGTCTAAACCAGGACTAAACCAGGACTAAACCAGGACTAAACCAGGTATAAACCAAGACTAAACCAAGACTAAACCAGGTCCAAACCAGGACTAAGCCAAGACTAAACCAGGACTAAACCAAGACTAAACCAGGACTAAACCAAGACTAAACCAGGACTAAACCAGGACTAAACCAAGACTAAACCAAGACTAAACCAGGACTAAACCAAGACTAAACCAGGACTAAACCAAGACTAAACCAGGACTAAACCAGGTCTAAACCAGGACTAAACCAAGACTAAACCAGGTCCAAACCAGGACTAAGCCAAGACTAAACCAGATCTAAACCGGGTCTAAACCAGGACTAAACCGGGACTAAACCGGGACTAAACCGGGACTAAACCAAAACTAAACCAGGTCCAAACTAAGACTAAGCCAGGACTAAACCAGGTCTAAACCAGGTCTAAACCAGGACTAAGCCAGGACTAAACCGGGACTAAACCAGGACTAAACGAAGACTAAACCAGGACTAAGGTGTGTGTGTGTGTATCCTGTGTATTATTGAATTATTGAATGATTATATGGGTTCCTTTCACTTTCACTGCAGTGTTGCACAGTAAGTTTATAAACATATCAATCTCCATGGAGACAGCCATGTGGCGGACCCTCTGCCAGAAAACTTACATAATGCACCTTTAAATCCCTATTCCCACAGAATCATTCACAGAATGTTACACAGTGTTGCTTTAAAGTGCCAATTATCTGACTCCACGAAAAAAAACTGTCTTGTTCCAACATATTACTATTTAATAATAGTAATAATAGTAATAATACGGCACAATATTTTTGATGAAATGATCACAATTTTCCCTCCGTTTTCATTTCATAAAACCAATCATCTGACATTAATACATAATTCTAAAATGTTCGGTTCAACCTGCGCTGTAATATGCATCATTATGATTTTGGCCCTAATCTAGTCAGCTCTTATTTTTCATGTCCTTTTTTGTTAAGAAAAATGCATCTCTAATGCATCCTCTAGTCAAGGTGACAATCTTCCCCCCAGCGCCAACCCTTCCCAATAGAATATAGCACAATGAGAAAGACATTGGAGGATTAAGAAGGGCCCAATTAGTACACAGGGGTGGCCTTTTTATTTACAATTACCATCTACGTTTTTATAATTAAGGGACCTTGTGCAAACTCCTCATTTGCCCTAATTGCGAGAGACAGCCGACTGGTTATATAGTGGTGGTGATTGGGTACTTGCTAGTCCGACTCAAATCTTCCTTGCACTTGATTTAAATTAGGCGTGGGGAGTGCTGATTAAATGGAGGTCTGAGAAATCATTTTCATCACGGGGAAAAGAAAAGGCACAAGGTCACTAGTGCTGTACCTTGAAGAGCTGAGCAATTAGACGAGTTCTGCCGAGAAAGAAATATTTAAAATTTATGCTGATGGACATAGGAGTAATTGAAAAGTGTCCAATCACTATAGTTTGGTAAAGATGTTTTTGTTTTCTCAGGGCTGTCATCAACTAAAGACATGTCCTGCCAATCGAATAGTCGACTAAAAAAGGGGGTATGGCAAAAGATCTGATTGATGTTTTCAAAGCTATACAGTGGGACATTTCCACAGAGACAAGCTTACATCTGACTATGATCTCACTACATAACTGCACTGAAAATACTATAACTCCATGTTAGTTCATTAAAAACAGCAATTTATACAGAACAGTACTAGGAAAAGAGTGTACATTTATGGGAAAAAAATCTGATGAACCTCAGGACTCACTTACAGATCTTCAGATAATTAACTCATTCAAATGTTGTCCCATAGTAATCCTTATAATCTAAATAAAACAATTAAGACTAAAACATTTTTTTGTTGACTAAGGCACTGTCGACTAATCGATTAAATGACTAAAAGCCTATTATATGATTTTAAAGATGCATTATGTATCTTTTCTGGTGTCCTCTGTCTGGTTATGTCCATAGAGCTGTTTGTCTGTCTAGAATGTTTCATCATGTGGCTTTAAATGTACTAGTCCATCTAAAAAAAAAAAAAGGTTCTATACACTTTGTCAGTCATTTCAGAAAGTCATACTCATATATTATATCGACTTGTGACTCAGAATGAAGCTTTCAAACCTTTATTCCTGGACATTTTGATGATTGTGTCTTACATATAATGAAAACCCCCAATTCTGTGTCTGAGAAAATTAGAAAATCAATGAGAAATCAATTAAAAAATCAATTAAAAAGGGATATTTGAAAGGCTTCTGAAAAGTTCTAGCATATTTCCAGTGACGCTTAAGTTGCTAATTTTTAAAAGTTTGCAGTGGTCCAAACTTATTGCTTTTTCCTAATGTACAGCATCCTAATTACCCATGGCCAACAGTATATAAGCGCTATTCTCAAGTTTCAGAGGCCAAAGCGAAGTTCAGCGCCGTCAAACTAAAACTAACAACAACTAGAATGCTAATAGTGCAATGGAACAATAACAGACTTTATAATTAAATACCTGCAGCACACAGGGGTCTCCTTCCGACCCCAAGAGCTGCTTCTTACATTTAGTTTTGCTCAGCTGCATAGACAGTAGGTACAGCAACTTAAATGTTGATTTCAATGCAGTTCATTTCTTCCTGGTGGGAGAACTTGTCATGTAGGCTTCAAAACAAAAAGACAAAAAATTAATCTGGTGGAAGGTCCGCCACTGTTTTTTTTTTCCATGGAGATTTTACACACTGTGGCTTTGGTTAGCTCAACTGGTAAGTCACTGACTTTCCCCCGGGGGGGTTCAAACCCCCCTCCCCCGGGCAAAGAGCAAGCCAGTGTGGGTCCCCACGGTACTGCCCCCCGGGCGCCGAAAGATGGCTGCTCACTGCTCCTGAAAAAGGATGGGTCAAATGCAGAAGTCAAATTTCTCCCGTGTGTCACTGCGTGTGTCACTGTGTGTGAGACCAGTAAAGGCTTAATCTTAATCTTAATCTTAAGGGACCAACTGAATATTCAAAACAGAGCAATGGTGTATACATACATAGACATCTTATACATCTTTTCGAGAAATGTGCTTTTCTGTTGTTTACATGTATATGTAGTATGTATATGATTATTGTTTCTCTTGGCACAAACTTGAAATGAATTTAGAATCAAAATCATGTTCAGATCTTTAACGTAAAAACAAAGATTCAGTTGACTTCATACTGGAGACCTAATTGAGTAATGTTTATGAGACTTTGTTATAGATGTGTAGAGTGTAATGTTTCACTGTACAAATGACTATACGGACACTATTCAGATCTATGTCTCACTGGCAGCAAGGGACTCACTACAACTTTCTCCAGCTAAACTTAGAGACAGAAGTCATAGTCTTTGTCCAACAGAGACACAGAGACAGCAGTCACCTGCAGCCTCTCTCCAAACCCTTCAAATCAGGCTAGAATTCTAGGGGTAATAATGGACTCAGAGTTGAACTTTACCAGCCACATCAAATCCAACATCTGCAGCCTTGTACCATTTAAAAATCATAGCACAAATCAAAGGTAAACTGTCTAAAGCAGACTTTGAGAGACATATTCATGCGTTTGTCTCCAGTAGGTTAGACCACTGTACAGCTCACTGGCCTCTCCAAAGGAGCTGTGAGACAGCTGCAGTACATCCAGAACGCTGCACTCGGGCCCTGAGCTCATGCAACCTGTGCTCAGGTCTCTGCAGTCAGAGAACAGACCTGCTTGTGTAAAAGTCTCTCCATGGACAAACCCCAAAGTACATCTCTGCCATGTTAGTGCCACATGAACCATTTCGCACTCTGAGGAGCTCAGGGCCCGGCCTCCTGCTGGTGTCCAGAGTCAGGACTAAACACAGGGAGTCAGAGTTTCAGATTCATGCAGCTAAAACCTGGAACGACTGAACATGTGAGACAGGCCTCTACTTTTGTTTAAATCAAGGCTCAATCCAGGCGGTTCTGTTAGCTGCATATGACTGAAAGGTTTTCATTCTGCACTCTTCTCTCTCATTTAATGTCTCTTTAATTGTATGATGATTATTTATGTTTTGATTTGTTTGTGTTGTGATTTTAATGTATTTCTTATTCTGTAAAGCTATTTGAATTACTTTGTGCTCTACAAATAAACTTGCCTTGCCATTCCTCTTTGTGTTCCCCCCGAAAGAGTTGGTTGATTGTGTTCTACAGTGTATCTATGGTAGAATGTTCAGACGTTACCACAGAGGCACAATGCAAAAAAAAAAAAAAAAAGTTTAGTCTGAAAAAATATAAAATAAATGTAAGCATGTCGAGAGGAGCCAGCTGAGGTGGCTCGGGCATCTGTTCCGGATGCCTCCTGGATGCCTTCTTCGGGAGGTGTTTCGGGCATGTCCCACCGGGAGGAGGCCCGAGGAAGACCCAGGACATGCTGGAGGGACTATGTCTCCCAGCTGGCCTGGGAACACCTTGGGGTACCCCCTGAGGAGCTGGAAGATGTGTTCGGGGTTAAGGAAGTCTGGGAGTCCCTGCTTAGACTGTTGCCCCCACAAACCGGCCCCGGATAAGCGGAAGAAAATGGATGGACTTAAGCCACACATTTTCAGAAGCCTGTGATTAATACAAGGGTTCATGGTCCTGTTTAGTGTATGAGAGGGTTGCTTAAGAGCACAAATCATCTCACCTGTTGTAGTTCCAACTAAATCAGCTCTTTCTGGTCAGATTGTGTTAAAGATCAGATTAAAGTCTAATAGAGCCTCCAGTTAGCATCACACCCCCAAGGAATGTTGCAAAGTATCACTAGTTTATCTTCCCCAAAATGACACAAAGCTTTCACAAGAGCGCACCATCACTGTCTCTGATTTATTTTATTTATTTATTTGGTGTATTTATAGAATGACAAGAATTGGTTTGATTTCTCCGATTCCACACAAGTGTATTTCCAGACAATTGAGACAAGACTTAAATAATTCAAGGTAAAAACAGAGGTCCACCTGTCCACCTGCTGATATGAAAACTAGATGAGAATAAAAATATGGTGCAAAGGATAATATTGGACTGGAAATGTATGGAAAATGCACAGAATGTTTTGTTTATATATTGAACTTTTAGCTTTTGAGCTTTTGGTGAACAATGTGACTTTTCTGGTTGGATCTGCCACCTGCCTGTTTCCATTGAGATTATATTGGTTTGTCTGGAATGTCCCATAGCATGGCATTAAACTAATCTATCTTGCATATATTACCAGTATTTACATCGCTGCATTCATATTTTAAGCAGATCTGACCAGTAACTTGACCTGAGATAGATATATTTAATGCTATACTGTGGGAAGTTTCTGGCAAAGCAACAACACAATAACATTTCCATGGAGACACTTCAGCAGAGAATTTACATAGTGAAGCTTATTTATCTATTTTCTTATTTATCTATTTATATAAATGAATGTTTGCATGCTCTTGGCATCCAGTGTGGGCAGTAAAGTAAGAATGTCATTGTACAGGGAAGTGTTTCTTTACTGTGCACATGACAATCAATAAAAGCTTTGAATCTTGAATCTTCAAAACTTTTTGCCGTGGACATATAATTTGTATTGGAAATTCTGCACAGTTCTGAAAATGTGTTGTTTGATTCAATTTGCTAATGTGTGTCCAAAGTGTGCCAAGATGAATTTTAGGATGAGTGGATCTTTGGGGATTTGGGCGTTTAATCCTCTTAATCCATGTTTAATCTAGATTGAGTGTAGAGAAGCCATTAAATAACTGTATTAGTAACACTGCACTGAAAACTATTGACAAGTGATGTGATATTTTTCGGAAAGCATCTGTCCTTGCTCAAAACCAAGTGATGACTATAAAGATTATAAAGCTATTGATACTTTGCAGTAACATCACGCTGGGGGTGTTCCGCATGTATCTCTGTGGTGGAATTTTAAGAAGTTACCATGGTTATATAATGCACCATTTAAAGGAAAAGTAACGTTTTTTACAATCTGAGCCTTATTTCGGTAATAAAACAAGTAGTTTTACTCACCCATAGCACTTTGGTGTCATATGGAGCATTTCCGGAGATGTTTTAGATTAGCGTTAGGCTAACGCCGTTAGCCTAGCGCGACTTATAGCCATAGCCCGGAGCATTCCCCGAGCATGTAATATGCCCCGTGCGGGCTCCAAATAACACAAACTTTAGCACTTTTCAAATCATAGAAGCTCGATGTCTTAGTCTACGATTTCGTTTGAATCAAAAGTGGCCTGTAATCCGAGATTTATCCATAGTTTACAGCTTTGCGTTTCATATTTGGGAGCTGAGAGCACAGTCCGCACATGCTCACTGGCGTCCTCATCTACTCGAAACTATGGCTAAATCTCGGATTACAGGCCACTTTTGATTCAAACGAAATCGTAGACTAAAGACATCGAGCTTCTATGATTTGAAAAGTGCTAAAGTTTGTGTTATTTGGAGCCCGCACGGGGCATATTACATGCTCGGGGAATGCCCCGAGCTATGGCTATAAGTCGCGCTAGGCTAATGGCGTTAGCCTAACGCTAATCTAAAACATCTCCGGAAATGCTCCATATGACACCAAAGTGCTATGGGTGAGTAAAACAACTTGTTTTATTACCGAAATAAGGCTCAATTGTAAAAAAACGTTACTTTTCCTTTAAGATAGTCTGTTGTGGTTCCAGCTAAGACAATTCTTTATGGTCAGATTCTGTTAAAACAAAGCTCAGCAAAGCCTCAGACAGAGCAGTACCTACAGTTAGCTTCACACCTCGAGGGAATGAAGACATCAGCTGCAAAGCGTCAATATAATGACACAGTATAAGTAAATGTGACACAGTTCAGTAGTGCATGTACATTTACATCATTATTAGCGTGCGAATATTTCATCCGCGTATAAAAGGTCGGTTTGGTTGAAGAGTTAAGCGAGCGTGTCTCATAGTGGGTCATAATGTGGAGTGGAATTCAAAAACTGCTAATGGTAATGTCATTTGATAATTTTCCACCTTTTGCGTTAGTGGTGTTGCCAGATTTAGGCTTTTAATCCTGGTTTGCTGCTGACTGCTGTAAACGCTGGCTCATTTTGGTCGGACAACCCTGTTTTTAATATCTTTGGAATCCTCATTTTTCTATCTTCAGCCATCCATCAGTGACAGTGTTTAGTGCCATTCAAGTGTAGACAAATGATGAAATGATTATTTAGATTAGATTATTTATTCATAAAATATGAAAAGGTTAGACAAACTTGTGCACCAGGAGGGGGGTCTTGCCCGGGGAGAAAATCAGTGTAGAACCAGCACTGTGAAAACTACTAATAGTAAAATAGTAAAAAATATTGAATAGGTAACCATGAGAGAAGTAACCGGATAAGTAGCTTAAAACGTTTTATCCAAGACTCAGCTCTAAGCCGTCGCGAGCCCTTTGGCCCAGCCCTATTAACATGTGTGGATTCTTCAGTCGTATGGACAGCTTTAGAACTACTTTTTGAGACAGCCATCCCAAAACGTAATGCAGCAGTGTACCAGAGTTCCTTCTGATTTGCAAACAATAAAATACTTGACATCTGATAGAGCAAATGCGCTGCTGTGCTGTTCTAGCCCAACACTGTCAGCTATATACGGCTCTGTCATCTGAGGTATAATGCTCCCTACAACATAATAATTGATACTTTGCAGTGGCATCGCGCTGAGGGTGTTATGTGTATCCAGCATGGCAGAATGTTCAGCTATTACTAAGGATGACGCAATGTCTAGCAAACCTCAGATCAGCAAAGTATCAATAGGCTTGAATGGACAATACCGTAATGCTCACAATGTGAGGGTGCTTGTGTTCTGTAGAACTCTTTAGGGATTCACTGATTCGGTGTTTCCAGCTGCAATAATCAGAATTCAGTATCTGCCCATACCCGATATTGACTGATACCAGTGTAGGAGCTGAGATGGCCTTTTCCCCACAAAACACAGGCGACTTGTTACAAAATGGATCCAGTTGTGTTATGCAATTGTTATTTATCCTGGAGGTAACTACTGAAGAGCTTTGTATGAATGAAAATTCAAACATTATGAGACCCACATCAGCCACATTGCAAAAACTCAAATCTAGCCAAGTGCCAGATTACTTGAAATTTTATCATGAGTTGAGTAAATTTCACTTGACAAGACAAATGATCTATTGAAACAAGACCTTTTGTACTTAAAATATGAAAATACATACATGCTACACTAAACTACATGCTAAACTATTTGCACTTAAAATAAGAACCATAATGTAATGTTGCTTGAATGAAGAAAAACACATTGATTCTTGGTAGATAATATAACTTGTCAAGTTGAATCAACTCAAATAAACTTAAATGTTCCTTTTAACTAATAATAGTTTGAATTGAAATGATTCATGTTATACACCAGTTCATATAGTCTGTTTTATGTTTAAAGGTGCACTATGTAACTTTTTACTTTAGGGGTCTGTCACCTGCTTGTTTCTATGGAGATGTCTGCCTGGAATGTTCCACAGTGTGGCATTAAACAGTTTTACCTTACTTTTATTCAATTACAGATGTTTCTTTGCTCAAAAATACCTAGAAATACAGTACAGGCATTATGACGGTTTTCAGCGGAGGAGGGTAGGGGTCAGAAGTCCAACTGAGGGGAACCGGGTCGGGAGATCTAGAAAAGTGTATTGTCTGGAGTGAAGGTGTTGCGAAACTCCGTTTCTCTTGCGGAGTGGAGATGGCGAACATGGGCACCAAGGAGCGCTGTGAAGAGGGGCCGTCGTGGAGGTGGTGGTTCCGTGCCACGAAGATAGAATACCTGGCCATGGACAGGACGAGGCGGGCGGCGTCCCAGTTGACCATGACGGCGTCTGGCCCCCGAGGTCGCTGCTGGACAGGTCTGAAGAGGCAGAACCAGAGCTCGGGGCAATCGAGTCCATGGGCTGCCGGCGGTGGGAGCCTCCGAGCGAGAAGGTCCAGCAGCCGGGTCCAGAACCGCCACACGACACCGGGCGGCCAGATGGAGGAGGTCTTCAGGCGCCTCACCGCACACCGGACAGTCACAGCCGTACGTCAGGGTGTATTGTGCGCAGTCTGGTGCAGGACCTATGCAGACCCACTGTAATCAATGGACTTATGTTTTATCCAACCAAGACTGTATTTGATTCTATAGTGTTTAATTTAGCTGTATACAAATATTTAGATATTTCAGTCAAATGCATTTATTATTTTTGTAATAATAATAATAATAATAATAATACATTAAATTCACAAAAATAACTGACCCTATTATATATTTCTCTGTCTTTTCTTTATGTAAATATTGCACCCAAAGCTATTGGCAAATACCACTTATGATCCATTATGCTTTAATACAACAGCCTTTTGTTTCGCTGAATCATATCTCCACTCAACCGCAGCCAACAGTGTCCCATTTTCTCTGTGTAGCGCCAGGTGGGAGTGTTCTGTTTAGCAATATCAATTAAAAAAACAAATCACGTCTATGCTTTGGTCATTTGCAGACGCGTTGAATTCAAAGCTGTATTTCTGTTATGTAAATGTATAAAGCAGGTCGACCAAACATGAGCTGCTTATGTAACAATTGCACAGACAGATCTTTTAATGGTTTTGCGGACAATAGATTATAATAAACAAAGATAAATATAGAGTTAGCATGACTGTTACGGCAAAAGGATTAGATGGAGATTAGTTGTGTGTGTGGACGTGCAGTATAGATTGGATTAATATTGTAATAATGACCATGTAATAATGGTGTCAAGGGAACAAGTGTTAGCAATTTGTTTTATTCATGTCTTTGTTTTTCTGTTTTTTTTGTGAGCAATGGGCTTTTCAAAACACAAAAGCGTGCAGCTTCTGGGTTAATCTCCAATCTGACGAAATCGACAATGCACAAATTTAAATTGATGTAATATTCTTCTATACAGCTACGTTGTAGCTCCCCAGTAACACGCAAAGACGCAGTTTCCGATTTTACTACAGGGCGTTCTTTAATTCAAGTCATCCCGTGAAAACTGACAAACACACACAACAACAAAACTGATGTGAGCCATATTAAACAAACGCCAAATCAATATTGTTAACTTGAAAGTTAGCCCCATAACATCGGGAGGTGTGCTTACCTCGCTGGCAGCTTGTTACCCTAGTCTCTACACACGCGGAACATTCCGCGGAACATCTCACAGTTCATACAAATGCAAAGTGACCTCTGTTACATCCCCCTCGAAACATCCAAAAGCAAACATCAAAAACAAAATAATAGAGGGTCCCTTGGTCCTGCCACGCAAAAGAGTAAGTTGCTTGCCGCCGTTTTTCTACAGCGCAGACATGTGACGTCACTCCACCTGCGCCCCAATACAACACAGAAATCGAGCACAGAAACAGCAGACACAGCCCCACCCACAATAGAAAAACAAAGGAAAACATTCCCCAACATAGTGGAAATACACTGTATGCCATCTAGACAACCGATGACGGTTATATACGTTATTGCTTTGTCTTGAATGTTCCATAGTATGGCATTAAAAGGCCCATATTACACTATTTTTGGATCTGTGTTATAACATTTCCTCATCACAAACTCTCAAACGGAAAGCACACTGTTCCACATTGTGATGTCAGTTGGTAATACAGAAAGTGCTCCTCTGTGTTTTTAAACTCCATATACTATCACTGGAATCATTTGGATGTTTTTAGCCCCGGATTTTTTGCCTTTCTCTCCTGAACTAAAGGTAAAAGATAGCCGTTCACTTAAAAACAAGGTGGAGCAGAGCATTTTGGGCTTTTGGGATGCAGACAGACTAATAAACCAGGATTACTCAAACGTGTGAATGAAACAACACTATTCTATCATTATAACAGGGCTTAAAGCTCACAAGAATCCATTTTGTGTAATATATGACCTTTAAACTTCTGTTCTTGATGTCATGTGATGTCATGCTTTTAAATAACTTGTTAAACAACTGTGAGTGAAATTGCCGGTCTACAGATTTGACTTGTAACTTGTCCTGTGCCTACACCAGCTTATCTCCATGGAGACGGATAAGCAGCTCCTTCACCAGAAAGGTTGCATAGTGCCCCTTTAAAGGCATGCCATTTTCATTAATTATTCTCTTTTTTTTATTCTGGGATAGTGAAACAGGTGAGTTGGATGAAAATAGAACTTTGTAATATTTATCAAGATGAGGTATGGGCTAATGGACTCATCTATTTTTAAATAACACTTTTGCCCCAAAATGCTGCAAGAAAAAAAAAAAAAAAAAATCAGTGGCATAGGAGGCCTTAAAATGCCCAGAAAGCTTTCACCAGGTAATTGTTCTTTTATACAAAAGCTTATGAATCAGTAATGGGAGGGAGTTGATGTGTGAGCTTCAGACGGCACAGAAGTCTGTCGTCGGCTCTTTGTTTGGTTCACATCAAGTCAATGATGAAGAAAAAAGGAGATAAAGATATAACATTAACAAACATACAACATCCTTCATCCGCCATCAGACTGTATCATTCTACTGTACAGTGGTACCTCACCTTACGAAATTCATTCGTTCTAGAAATAGTTTCGTAACATGAATCTTTTGTAAGTTGAGTAGCTGTTTCAATGGAAAAAGCCTGATTCGTTCCAAGTGCCGAAGCACACACCACCCTGCGTAACAGGGGAACTCCCAACGTGGTGCGTAACAGGGATTCCCCTGTTGCGCAGCGTGGTGTGTGCTTCGGCTTTCTTTTTCCGCACTGAAAAATAGTTCCCACCCAAAATGACCAAGTCAAGCTCTCCGTGTTGATTTGCACATTTATTTGCACTCGATATGAATGCGCACTACACAGAAAGTAATTGGGAAAAGCATCGAGCAAATTAATTCCTTTTGGCTGAAATCTTTCTCTGGCGACGTTAGACTCCAGTCTAAGGCGGAGGAGCTGCAGATACCGCGGCGGTCAGTGCTGACAGACTCGGACAATGGCTGGGTGAGCAGGAAAACGCTTTCCACCACTTATTTTAGTCTCTGGACTGTGGGGAGATGCCCTAAATTGACCTGGGGGTGGCATATCCCTTTAAGCAGTAAAATCACCTCTATTTGATAAATGCTGGATACATAGATAGATTTAATGCATATTCTGAAACACTGCAGGCAAATAAACATCATCTCAGTGAAGAAAGTTACACAGTGCACCTTTAATGCAAGTATTCAGTATTCTATAACTAAATACATTTTCAAAGTATTCTTCCCATTACTGTTTCTTACACAGTCCCTTAAATGTCCCAACAATTTCAGTTGGAACTCATAACCAGACAAACACACATAGACCACTTTGTAACTCAATTCCGTATATTATTTGTAATTATAGGGGCAAATGCCGTTACCGTAAGTTATGTCACTGCTGTCACATCCAACAATAATTCATGTGTTTGGGAGATTCAATGTTTCCATGGAGACAGGAGTGCCTTCAGTCTGTAATTATGGGGTAAATGCTGTTGGGAGCCTGAGTGTGTGTGCTAGCATTTCCACTGGACTTCTGGGGCTGTGGTCCATGGTTTTGTCATAGACTGTGCTGTCAGAGAGAAGAGGCCTGGAGTCATGGCTCTCGAATATCCACACGATGTTGTAAAGCAGGGAGTAACCATGTCTTTTCACTATTTTAGCAAGAAAAATGCAAGTTTGACTTTTTTTTTTGGAGCTTTCTACCATGTTTCTACTATCATTTTGATCAAAAACTGAAGTTGTATGTCTTCCATGCATGTGTGAGTAATCTTGTGATCTATTCAAACCCTCTTGACAGTTAGCTGTATGCTCAAAGTTTGCAGTTAGTAGTAAAAATGTGTAAGTGAAAATCTGCTGTTACATTGCATAGATATAAAATGGTAGACCTCGCATTGACTACAGCTGTCTGCTGGAACAAATGCGTCAATGAAGCCGCCATCTTAGAACAGGGTTAACGCTGCTTGAAATGAATGAACATCAGTCAGGCATAAGGCAATATCAGTATTTCCCACAGATCAAGTAGCACTCTGTGGCTCGTCCTACTTCAGTTCTGGTTTAGTCCTGGTTCAGTTCTCCTTTAGTCCTGGTTTAATCCTGTTTTAGTACTGGGTTCAGTCTGTCTAGGTTCAAAACACAACATTTAGTATCATAGGCCTACAAAATAAAATCTTACCTATGAAATGTTATGCCTTGCTCTTTCATCTTCTTATTCCGCTCATTTGCACACTCGTATGCGGCACAAAAGTCTGGCATCTTTGCTCCCTTATCCTGTGAAAAACTTTACCTTAGACCATGGGACCCCTGTACCAAGACGGCGACAGTATTAAAGAAGAGGCTGGACACGATGTCTACAGTTCTAGATCTATGGCTGCAGTGAAATACAATGAGACAGCATCTATCAGTTCAGCAGTTTTGAGCAGGAACTCAGTGGATCCTTTGCCATGAATTAATCATTTTATATCATTTAATGCGGTTTACAAAGCATAAAACAGATTTCTTTGCCTGTTAAAATGTAATTCTGAAAGTCGATTGATTGCAGTTGTATAACTAAACGTCTTGTGTTCTCCTGCTCGTCTCCATGGAATGTTCCACATTCTGGAATGTTCCACATTCTGGCAAATATTTCCATGGAGACAAGTTGATAATGCCACAAGGCCAAATTACAAGTCAGATTTGTGGAGAGGTGAGACTGCTCTCACTAAGAATATCTGTTTTTCAATGTATTATTTTTTTTATTTTTTAACACCTGTAATTGAAGTTCAAGTTATAAGTTTAATGCCGTTCTGTGGAACATTCCAGGCTAAGCAATAAGATCTCCATGAAAACAAACACGTGGTGCACTTTCTGAAACAAACCTATTTAATGCAGATTTAACTTTTTCCAATTCATATTCTGTGTAACTTATCTGGTGGAGGGTCCGTCACCTGCTTGTCTCTATGGAGATGTGCCTAGAATGTTCCACACTATGGTAATAAACGGAAGAATCCCCTTGGAGACCAAGCCAATAGAGCAATAAATAACACCTGTAGTAGAATAAATACAAGACAGATTAGTTTAATATCATTCTCTGGACAATTTCAACCAAAGCATCTCCATGGCAACAAACTATTGTGGACCCTCTTAAGGAAAGTTACACTGTGCACCTTTAAATACAGTATGACTGAGTATTTTTTACAATTACAACTATCAATTAAATAGAGTAAACTTGGAATTCTAATCTAATATGATTAAATCCAGTACTATAGTAACTTCTTTAACAGTATCGTGTGACTTTTCCAGCAGTACTTTGGCGACTGCCCGCTCTCCTCCTTTTTATTTAATCAGAAGAAAACTGTCCACGAAAGCCCAGTGGCCCCAGGGGATTTGAGTTTGAATCGAAGCCAACAACAAGGAAGTAAGTGTTAGCTCGACGGTGCAAAGAATGGCAAATGACCAAATCCTGCTACTAAACAAACATACCAGTGTACATGGCATATAGAGGGGCTTTGGGGCTGCCTGCTCAAATATTTTCCCTTTTTTATTTATCATGATGTGACGAAGTGTAATTCAGAAACATTGGGAATTTTGAAAGTGAAATTTTGGCCCCGGGATGTCATCTTTGGAGAACACAGAGGGCATTATAGAGGGCTGTGAAATTAGCAGAGCGCGATTTGATTAGCGGTTAGTGGTTAGATAAAAACATGCTTCAGGTGTATTGTGCATAAAGGCTGTGGAAAGTTTGGCTTATTTCCCATGTCTTAAAGTGGACCTGTTCTACAAAATACACTTTTCAAAGCTTTGAATCATGTTATAGTTGTTTCTCCTCATCATTTACTCACCCAAAGTTGCATTTGATTGATTGTACTGTGATTTTTGCATGTTTTCCAGACGCCATTTTGCCGATCAATCGCCACCCGCATACGCCCACTACTCTGTCCAATTCTTATTTTCTTAATTTGTGATACATGTAGGATATGGCAGTGTCACATAGTCATTTGGTATAGATATTTTAGATGAATATTGTGATTTAAAATGTGCAAATGATAGCATAAGGATCCATGGGTGTCATAGATTATAAATGTATAGCAGACACAAGTAACCTGGGAAATCCCAGGCTGCTTTCGTTCGTTCCGATCTGAAAGATCGAGACTAAGCGAGCTCTCCTAATTTTGGGAGCCAATCAGAGAGCGGGGATGGGTGGAAAGACGGTGACGCGTACTACGTGACAAACGGAAGCTTGTAGTTTAAAAGATGCGTGAAAAGTCCCTCAGTCGTCCAGGTAGAATCCATGATAAAAGGAAAAGTTCAATTGCAGCTAGATATAAACAGAGACTAGGGTCGTTTTCACACCAGGAAAGTCCGATAGTTCACTTGCTTTGGTCCGGACCAAACATTTTTTTTATTTTTTTATTTTGGTGCGGTTCGCTTTCACACTGCAGTTTTTCCCCAAGCGAACTAAAGTCTATAAACAAAAGCACATGTGCTGAGGTCGCTCAGACATTGGACAGAATGAGCCCCGTCGGTGTCCAAACGCGGAAGGAGGAGAATAATGGTGTTACGTGCTGTTTTCAATCTAGCCTTAGCGATATGGTTTACTCAGTTTATACAGTTTGCACAAATGTTTGAGCAGCATCGTGAGGTTTACACTATTTTACAATCAATTTCCAAATGACGAAGTCACAGGGCAAGACGACTACGGAGGACAGCGCTCGTGCGCGCATCAAGTTCTGACTCTTGCTCTTCACGCAAAACGTAAGTAAGCCTCGTAAGTTTCGTTTTGTTTTGTTTCGTTTAGTTTCATAAGCCTCAGTTTCCCATAATGCTTGACATACGACGGGAGCTCGTTAAGTACAAAAAGCCAACTTGTGTCGGATCGAGTCCGGTCTGCATTCTCACCTCAAGCGAACCGCACCAGAGTTCGTATGGAACCAGACCGAGACCGACCTTTTTAGGTGGTCTCGGTCCGCTTGTTTGCTCCGGATCGAGACTTTTGGTTTTTATTCACACCAGCCCAAAAGGTCCGAATCAAAGGAGCAAACGAACTCTGGTTCGTTTTAAACGAACCAAACAAGGCAGGTGTGAAAACGCCCTAGATATAAACAGGGACTAACCAGCACTAGAACCAGAACTTGAAGAAGTCTCTTGGATGAGCGACGAAACGTCTTCAACCAAACAAACTTGGTCCAGTTGACAAATTGAACTTTTCCTTTTATCTTGTAGTTTAAACTGACAACTGACATGATTGGCTATGGGCTACGTATACGCCAAATGATAGACATTCGTAACGCCCAATAAACGGTCGTTGGCAATCGTAAAGCACACCTCTGCTACGAGATATTTAGTAGGTGGATCCCAGACCATATATCACTTGTGATATGGTCTGGTGCGTAAACCAGGCAAAGACACGAGCACAATAGGTCCTCTTTAAGGCAGTGAGGCCTTGTAAGCAACACTTACATGTAGAACTAGATAACATTATGTTTTGCATTTAGAACTTTAAACAGCAGAGCACTGGTTCAGTAGTTGCAGGCGACAGGTACAAAACTCACTTGTGGCAGTGCAAATTAATGGGTTATGGATACAGTGTCATTTCAAGAGAATCTCAGCTCACAAGCTACGTTAGCTTTCTTCTGTCTGCTACTGTGTTACTCCCACTTTTTACTCCCACCCTACCCCTTTATTTTGCATCTCATGTCCATAGTTTTATAATGATTCTACAATGTCGTACCTACAGACATTTTTCCTATTGATAACATTGTACTTTGTCATGAAATATCCGAAAGGTAAATACACAAATGTTGAACCTGATCATTTCTATCTGTGAGTAGACCCTATACCTCGCTGCATTACAACAAAAATCTGTGTTTTAATTCATTTGAACTGCCACTCATCTGTATGAAACAATATTACACCAAACCAGACACGAAAATAATAAAATGAAAATAATAAAATTAAATAAATGTTTAGATTTTTTAGATCATTTTCTGAGTAACTAAAGCTGTTTGTTGGCAATATGAAATTATTAAACATTTTCAGATTTTTACTCTTATTTCTTCTCGGATCACTACTTTGTATTTCTACTTGAGTAATATTATTTTGAAGTCATGTAATTTTTGGTTGCTCTACACAGTTGTGATGTTTGAGAATGCAACAGGGTTTGGTCAGGGAATGTACTTACAGAATGGGAGTTTAAGTGGTGTTTGACTCTTGTAAGGAGCTTTGTAAACACCTAGTGACTAATTGTTTTAAATTATTCGATGTGAGAGACAGTTTGAGGCATCCATTGGTCAAATCCAATCCAACTTTATTTATAAAGCACTTTAAAAACAACGCAGTCGACCAAAGTGCTGTACACAGGTTAAAACACAAAACATGACACACAGTAACATTAAAAACAGAACATGATAAAAGTCAACTACTCACACTGAGTTAAAAGCCAATCTAAAAAAAAAAGAGTTTTAAGAAGAGATAAAACAGGAAGTGAGTCGGCCTGTCTAACATTCAGTGGAAGTGCATTCCAGAGTCTTGGAGCAGCCACTGAAAAAGCCCGATCACCCCTAAGTTTCATTATTGTCTTGGGGACCACAAGGAGAACCTGAGCTGCAGACCTGAGAGAGCAGCAGCAGGTCAGACACATACTGTGGGGCCAGGCCATGGAGACTATTAAAAACAAATAAAATAATCTTAAAATCAATGCAAAACTGAACAGGTCGCCAATGGAGAGACTGAAGAATGGGAGTTATGTGATCAAATTTCCGAGAACCAGTTAAAAGACGAGCAGCAGCGTTTTGGACTAGCTGAAAAGTAAGGTTTTGTTGAGACCTGAGTATAAGGCGTTGCAATAATCTAACCGTGTCGAGATAAAAGCATGGATTAAAATTTCAAAATGATGATGAGATAAAAGCAATTTTACTTTGGCAAGTTGCCTCAGCTGATTAAAAACTGGTCTTTATGACTGCCCTAATTTGAGCATCAAGTTTCAAACCAGAGTCAAGCTTAACACCCAGGTTTGTGACAACAGGGTTTATTGCCTTGGTCAAGGAGCCCAACTCAGGAGGAATAACAGCAGTTGAATCACCAGGAGTATGCAACACAAACTTCAATTTTATTCTCATTAAAAATTGAGAAAATTACAAGCCATCCATGCTTTCACCTTACTAAGACACTCTAAAAGGTCCTTTGACTGCTTCAGAGGCACATAAATTTGGCAGTCATCTGCATAAAAATGGAAAGACACCTTGTATTTACGTAGAATTGACCTCAGAGGCAGCAGGTAAAGGGAAAATAACAAAGGTCCAAGGACTGACCCTTGAGGAACTCCACATGTCAACGGAGCAGAAGACGACACAGCATCACCAACTTGAACTGAAAAACTTCTGTTGGACAAGTAAGATCTAAACCAGGACAGAGCCAAGCCCCTAATGCCCACCCAGTTTTCCAAGCGAGACAAGAGAATCTGGTGGTCCACTGTATCAAATGCTGCAGTAAGGTCCAATAACAGCAGAGCAACAGTGTCTCCAGAGTCTGAGGCCAGAAGAATGTCATTAAAAACTCTCAGCAGAGCAGTCTCTGTACTATGGCCTTTTTTGAATCCAGACAGGAAAATTTCAGAGATTGAATTTTCATTTAAGAAAGAGCTCAGCTGCAAGTAAACAATTTTCTCAAGTAATTTTGATATCAGAGGCAGCTTAGAAATTGGCCTGTAGTTTGAGAGCTCAGTGTGATCCAGACCAGGCTTCTTTATCAATGGCTGAACAACTGCATGTTTAAAACTAGAAGGTACAAGTCCATTGAGAAGGCAAGCATTAATAATATCTAGGACATAAGGGGCCAATGTGGGGAACACTTCTTTAAAAAGACGAGGGGGAATAAATGACAATGTAACAGGCTCAAACTGATGAAAGACAGTTTGACAGACAGATTTAACAGATTTAACAGTTTTAAAAAGCAACTGAGGGTTGTGGCTGTGGCAGAGGTAAACGCATCACAAAGTACATCAACAGATGGATCAATACCTGTGAAATCATTTACATTGAAAGCAGAAGAGAAATGCACAGCAGTAGATTAATTAATCACGCGGCCACTGCGCAGAGTCGCACGGTTTGTTCACGGTACAAGACAGAGGGATCTCAAACAGAACCGGCAAATGATCAGAGAAAGATGCCTCACCAATCTCAACATTGGCAACAGTAAAACCATAGGTCAGAACAAGATCGAGAGTGTGCCCAAGCTCGTGTGTGGGGCCGGTTACACACTGAACGAAATTAAGTCAGTCAATCATACTTGAAAAGTCTTTTGACAGTGGCTTTTCAGGACAACAAACGTGAATGTTTATGTCCCCTGCAATAAGGATATGATCATAGATCACCACAAATTCAGTCAGGAACTCTGAAAAGTCATTAATAAAATCCTTGTTGTATTTGGGTGGGCGATAAACTATTGCGCACAACAACGGAGGCGCAGCGCTCACATCAAACAGGATCACCTCAAAGCTGCTGAATGACACAGTCGGTACGAGCTCCAGACTTCAGGCAGGCCCAAGTCTAAATAAATCTCTCAGGTTACAGCTGGACCCCTCAGCAAAGTCGTGTCAGCTCTGTCACATCACGTCCTGTCTATGTCACTGTCCACTGTTACTATGACGACTCATTCATGTTCACCGATTAAATGTCCATCGTCCCTGTTTAAAGGTCCTATATTACACAATATCAGTTCTTGTGAGCTTTAAGCCATGTTAGAATATTATCTCTTCAAAAACATTCATTCATGAGTAATCCTGGTTTATTAGTCTGCAGAATCTCAAAGCTCAGATGCTCTGTTCCACCTTGTGATGTCATGATGTGATAGTGTTCAAGTTGCAGATACCTTTTACCTTTTTTCAGTTGAGTCTGCCAATTACAGTGTCTGCCCTGGAATTATACTACTCTATCCACCTCTGCTCAAAAGTTGATCCCTGTTCCTTGAGCAAGACAATGTGATTACACCAAAATGTTATGTAGGGCTATGAAATTCATAGAATTTAAAAGTGTGATTTCAATTATTACTCTGTTATGTCCAGTGTTGTATAAAGTACTGGAAAATCAAACTCAAGTAAAAGTATAGGTTCCCCTCCCAAAAATGACTTTGGTAAAAGTCGAAGTCACGGACTGAAATGTTATTTGAGTAAAAGTCTTAAAGTATCTGGAACTTCTTGTACTTAAGTATGACAAGTAATGTCAAAATAAATGTACTCAAGTAATGTAATTAAAAGTACAAGTAAAAGTATCAAGCAAAGGCAGTCAAACCTTTGTTTTTTTTTAAAAATAACAGTGCTGAAAATAAG
The DNA here is from genome assembly GCA_036785185.1 of Paratrypauchen microcephalus. Lineage (NCBI taxonomy): Eukaryota > Metazoa > Chordata > Actinopteri > Gobiiformes > Gobiidae > Paratrypauchen > Paratrypauchen microcephalus. The sequence goes on along the minus strand of JAVJIX010000058.1, from coordinate 679,289 downwards.
GCATACATAACACCATTGAAGGAGTGTTTTTGGAGGAAGAGGGTTTTTTGCAATTGGGCCCTTAATTCTACTGTAAAACACCATGTTGGGTTCACCCATGGTAGTTTTGTGTCATATGGAGCACTGTCGAAGATATTGGGTTTGGTGATATCCATGAAACGGCGTACTATGAGCAAGTAAATGCAGGCACAAAATACGTTATTTGTAATTTAATAATTATGGTACGGTAGGACTAATGACGTGTAGTAAATGTTCTTGTTTTAAAACATCTGAGTTGTGTGAGTTTCTGTAAGATAGGGTTTCCACGCTTCTTGGAAGGCACAAGAGGCACTTCATTCGATAGGACAAATCCTTCATATCAGCGTAAGAGAACATTGTGTTTAAGTACGGCCAGGGATGCTCATGGTCAGGTCCCCCTTCATTTGTAGCCGACGTGGATGCTGTCTCCTCTTCCATCAGGGATGCTGATTGATTAAACTAGCTGCATGAAACCAACAGGTGTAGGCTGATTGTCATGCGCAAGTAGCGAACAAGCCCAGGCACGTCCTGACTTCCTTCAGTCAGTAGAGGTTTTTTTGTAACAAGTAACTAAACGGCACATTGAAAATGTATCGGAGTAAAAGTATGCAATTAAATTTGGAAATGTAGTGAAGTAAAAGTAAAAGTAATCATTTTTTTAAAAACTCAAGTAAAGTATAAAGTCTCCCAAAATGTACTTAAGTACAGTAGTGAAGTATTATTACTTCGTTACTATACAACACTGGTTATGTCCAGAAAGTAACCCTTAACCTTTAGTTGGTAGTAGATTTCCCAGATTTGCTCTTTAGTAATTTCATGGGACTACTTTGTACTAGGGGTGGCACGGTACACAAAACTCACGGTACGGTACGTACCTCGGTTCAGACCCCACGGTTCGGTACATTTTCGGTACAGTGCAGGAAAAAAAAACAACCATAAAGGCAGCTTTGAACTCTGAAACACTTTATTATGGGCGTTGTTGCTTTAATGCAAATGAGAAGGAGAGAGAGAGGCGGGGGGCAAACTCTCCGCTCTTTCCTCTTCCGCGTTTGAGCGCAGAAGGAAGATATGAGACGATTTCATTGAAAAATAAACACATTTCCACAGATAATAAAATCAAACCACTGCTGTTTCAGAGGTCAGGAGGGTCGGATAAAGGAAACCTGAGCCTGGAAACACCCTCACGTGTCTCCAAATAAAAAAACGCATCTCGCATTTCGTAGCTCGTTTGCGGTCCAAACTCTCTGGGCTAAGTGCGGAAGGGGGTCCGTGACTTTTCATGACTGATGACTTTATGTGCTCATCAGGGCTCGCAAATGGCAATGGTTAAAGAGTCCTCAAGGAAACCCTTGCAAAATGAAAGTCCCGTGGTCAGTTCAATATTAAACTTTTGTCCCGTATATTCTCCGTCAAAATGCGCGCACCAAACCGTGACCCCCGTACCGTGACGTTCAATACGAATACATATACCATGCCAGCCCTACTTTGTACTATTTGAGTTAAAAATATTTTGAAATAACACTACTCTTACTTGAGTACAATGCTCTACCCACCTCTGCTCCAAACACACAATACATGAATGTTCACAAAATCCACCCATGAGTTTTGACATTTTGACATTTTGTGAAACATAGTGCACTTCAGCTGAACTATCTCCAGTGCTCAGACAGGCTACCATTTTAAGTACAATAATGTTCTCCACAAACAACATATACTATCCTGCAGGAAAAACAAAAACAAATCCAAGCCTTGTAGTTTAGCTCTGTGCAAAATGTTGTCTGAAATGTGATTCCTGTATAAGCCAATATCAGTATTGGCGTCTTGAAAATAAGTGATTAAAGATTGCTCAAATATGCATGAATCACCCCAAATACAACTTCAAGTGAGTAAAGGTTAAAAGCATGACAAAAAGCTGTAAAAAGTTGACTTTGCAGAATAGGTCTGCTTCAAAATCATCAAATTAAGCTGCCCTTTAATATAACTCTTATAACTTTGCAGTAGTAACATTTTGCTTGGAACAGCTCTACACCCCTATATCCTCCACTGGCCTATAATTAGATTTAAATCGAGAAAGAAAACACAGCAGTTCCTCATTACGGCCTAATAAAAATATCATTGTGAATATTCTTTTCCATCTCTGCGAATAGATCCTTACCCAAACATCTCTGGACTTATTTTGGACGGCAGACCTCTTTGTCATGGGCTTTCTCCTGAAAACTGAGCCTCTAAAGTGTCTCATTCTCCATAAGGGCCGAGCAGGAAATAATTTTGGTCAACCACAGATTTTGGTGAGTGAAAAAACCTGTAGGTCGACTCTTCACAATCACAGCGCTTAGTAATGTTCCGGAAACCCAATGTCTCCACAGTAGTCAGAGGGACTATATATATATATATATATATATATATATATATACAATATATATATATACTGTATATATATATATTTGTGTGGATGTTTCTTATAAGGGCCCATATTAGACTATTTTCTGATCTATGTTATAATGTCATTTCCTCATCACAAACGTGCCCAGAGTTGTGTTTTGTTTCATTCAGACATTTAACACACGAGCCCTGCATATTTAGGCTGTGTTATTCTCTCAAACAGAAAACACTGTGTTCCCCCTTCTGAGGTCACACGGTAATACAGGACACTGCATACATCTTCTCTAGAATCATTTTTTTAACCCATACTTTTAGCCCTGGGATTGCCAATATTTTCTCAGCTAAAGGTAAAAGGCAGCTGTTGAAAGGTGGAACAGAGCGTTTACAATTCTGGAGATGTGGACAGACTAAGGGGCCGTTTAGACGAGGACGATTGCGACTGAAAATGACAAAATATTCTATCGGAAGTGTCCTTCGTTTACACGGCGGCGGCGCCGTCGCGCTCTGAAACCGCAAAAATCTGAAGACTCCAGAGTGTGGAGTTCTGAAGACGGCGCGGGTTGCGTCTCCGTCTAAACGGCAAGAAGCGCAAAACATGTTCACGTCGCATACACCTGATGCGCCAAGCCGGTAAAAACAATAACAATACGTTGCAGGTGACAGAGGCGAGTTTGGACAAGACCGGGCAGAACCAGTCAGTGGTGGGACAATTTTGAGAATGGATTAGTTGATGACAGTGCTTGGGTGGAAAACTTCAGAATGACTAAACAAGCTCTTGTTGCATTAAGCGCAGAGCTCCGACCCGACATCGAGGGCGAAACAACCGTGATGAGAGCCCCTGTGGTGTCCTGAAAAAGGCTCTGACATTATATTACCTGCATTATATTATTATTATATTATTAATATATATTATATTATTAGCGGCCTGGCATGCATATTCAATCGAATTCGCCCACTTTTGCGTCTTCGTATAAACAAACATTTCCTGTTGAGAACGCTCGTCTAAACGGGGATAAAAAATTGAAGACGAGACGCCACTTTTGCGTCTTCTGTTTTGATCGTCGCCGTATAAACGCAGCCTAATAATGCAGGATTACTCAAACATGTGTGAATGAAACAAAATACAATACAAACACCTCTGGGTATGTTCATGAACAACATTATAAGACGGCTGAACGCTCACAACAATCAGTTTAGCACAACATAGGACCTTTAATGGGTCCGATTTTTTTCCCATGTATTGAAATGTTTCTTGTAGTACAGATATACTGTATATCAACAGCTATTCAGGTCAGAATAAGTCCACTGTGTGCTGGATACATTTAATTAGAAAGCATATTTGTCCAAATATTTGACTCTCTGATTTCTGAGAGCTGTGAAAAGTGCTTATAGGATGGTTTGGGATGCTTGGAATGTATAAGGTAAGTGCGGAATAACTTTTGGACCACTGCAAACCATTTAAAATGAAATAGTTCTGTTTTTTGGGGTTTTTGTGTGTGTGTGTGTGTGTGTGTGTGTGTGTGTGTGTGTGTGTGTGTGTGTGTGTGTGTGTGTGTGTGTGTGTGTGTGTGTGTGTGTGTGTGTGTGTGTGTGTGTGTGTGTGTGTGTGTGTGTGTACAAAGTGCCAGCAGAGGGTTTAAGGTATTCATTCGTTGTTGTTCAAGTATAATAAATGTGAATGTGAATAAGTTGTGTAGTGAAGATATTTGTAGTATTGCAATGATGAGAATGGACTTTAAAAACACAGAAGGGCTTTTTGGATTACAAGAGAGGAATTCTCCACAGTATTGTATATATATATAAAAAGTTAAATAAAATAAAAATGTACATAAATTATCGCTTATTTTTACCAATACTAAATACCAAAATGAAGAAAATATTTATTTAAGAAGAAGTGACTTTATTGATCTCACACTGGAGAAATTCTTCTCTGCATTTTAACCCATCCTATATATATACTGTATATATATTAGGAGCAGTGGGCAGCACACATTAGGGCGCCCGGGGACCATCTCCATGATCTTCTTGCTTCGGTTTGGTCAGGACCTAAGCTATGGTGCATGTTTTGGGTTGGTATTATATTTATTAAATATTTATTTCTTAAATTAAAGGGACAGTGTGTAAGATTTTTACCCGTTAATTACTGAAATTGAAGATACCCATTCAAAAATACATTGTTTTCCAAGCCTTTTCACTTCCATCATGAAATCAAAGTATTCTTTTGGACTTAGATATAGTCACATAAAAGGGGGATCTTCCCCATGCAGAGGCAGCCATTTTGAATACGAGAGCCGCAGAAGGACATTTGGGCTCCGCCTTCACCTTCGGCAAGGCTCGTGGTTTTGGGTAAACAACACAAGCATGCTGCCGGATCAGACGTCGTAATGGATCTAACACGTGTTTTGGACTAAATTGTTTTACTGGATTTTATTCGCTGGATCCTTACGGACAAATTGAGAGCAAGTTTATGGTGAAAGGTAAGCTAACCTCGTTTTGTGCTTTTCCGTATAAAAGCCCCATGTGCTCGGGGAGTGATTGTTGTGCCGGGAAATGAATTGCATAGTCAAAAAGAGGAGACTGTAAGGTTTCATTTGATGTGTAGAGTGTCATGGTACATGATCGGGAATGTGTGTTTTCATGAGAAAAATAAATAAAAAAAATAACCGAGGACGCGTTTTATTTATACAGTAGCAGCGCGTGGCTCGTGTCTGAGTTACGGCGCGCCCGGGTGACCCTCGAGGTCTGCCGTAGCTAAAACAGAAAGTGCAATAGCACCATCCACCTATGCGCCACGAATCCTACACACTGGGGCTTTAACAAAAAACAAAAACAAAAAAAAAAACATAAACTTCTATTTTTAATTCATTATTTCTATGTATTATTTATTTATTTGTTTGTATTATTTGTTCTTGTATTTTAACTGCTCAGCGTGCATAAATTACCACCTGGGTATAAAATGATCATGTATCGATTATATGATTGATTACAAAAATTGAGGAAGTCCATCAAACCATGCGATAATTTGATTGACTGCACTGACAAGTATGACATTTAGCCAAATGTACACACAAATTCAAAGGAATTATTATCGGACTAAACCTTTAGCATTTAGGTCAATATTTCTTAAGTTAGACTATCCATAAACAAAGTCTGTTTTACAAAGATAAACCAATCCCAACTTAATATAACCTGGTGTTTGCCTGGTCAAACACTTGAGCAATTACAGCTTTAATTTAGAAATCTCAAACACACTGGGGACATTTTTGCTGCCCTGATTTTTGACTGAAAGGCCTAAATACAGCTCTCCCAATATTGCCTTTACAGTGCCAGGCAAATACAAGCTCATGGTCTATCCAGGTAGCATTTGTATTTTCAAGCTCACATATATAAACGATATGTGTATTTTTCTAATTTTCATTTTGGCCCGAGCTCAGAAGCACTCTACAAACAGAGCATTGTGTTTTGGGGGAAATAGAGTAAATAAGATTGTCCATATACTTTTGCGTGGGGAGCAGGGAAAGGGACGTCTGTTGACTTTTTGAGGTTTGGACCAAGGCCAGTGGAGCAGGAAGCGTTTTCAGAAATAATCAAGGGGCATACTTATTACCCAGAATCCCGCACTGCACACGCTAAATGATATGTGTCATTTATAGATTGGTGATGAAAAGTCTGTAAGTTTTCACATCTCTTATGTTGTCAAGTTAGAAATAGAAGTTAAATATTGCCACTGGTAACTTCAGTGGTCCAGTTACTAAAATGTTGGTAGTTGCACCGTATGCAGGGGCGTAGCAACCCAACTGGCAAGATGGGTATGAACTAGGGGCCCCAAAATCAATAGGGGGCCTGCGTTAAGTTTGATGTAAAGGTTTAGCAGCTCTGTTTGAAATGTGGCTGTGGGCAGAGTTTAGGTTTTTAGTACCACTTTAACCAAGGACTAGACTAAAATTAAAACTAAAGCTAAAGCAGGACTAAATGAGAATTAAACTGTCCCAATTTTATATTTTACTTAGATAATATAAAGTATAAATAATATAAAGTAAACCATGTAGCACCATGAAACAGCTCTCAGTGGTTTTGTTTCAGTTAAATTAATTAGAAAGTCCCAGCCTCGCCCAGTTTGGATTTTGCTTATAATGCACAGAAACCTACTTTTTAAAGGTGCATTAAATAACTTTTTGGTTACGGATCCATCATCTGCTTGTTTCTATGAACATGAATATGTCATGGAATGTTCCGCAGTATGACATTAAACAGCTCTACCTTACATTTATTCAATTACAGGTTGTTTGATAGCTGCAAAACTAGAAAAACAGACATTCTAAGTGTGAGTGGGGTCACCTCTCCACAGACCTGTAACTTGCTCTGGTTTGGGCTCCATGAAGACAGAAAGGTTTAATACCATACTGTGAAACATTCAAAACAAAGCAAAAGCATCTCTATGTAGAAAAGAATCGCAAATCTATCGCAACAATTGTAAGAAATTGCAATTTGATTTTTTTCCCAAATTGTGTAGCCTAAGTGCGCAGTGCAAGAGCTTCGTCATTTGAAAACATTAAAAGTAAAATGCATTATGGGGAATATACCTAAATATAGTACCTGAAGCCTGCATCCATCCACACTGGCAGTGCAGGTGCAGGTTAAACCACCACAGCAACATCTCATCAATAGAATAATTCCCCAAAGGATTGTAAGCTCCAAGGATTGGCCAGGATCAATAAGCTGTATTGAACATTTGAGTGTTCAGATCTGACCTGATGACCAAAAGTGAAGAATGCTGCTTTCCAAATGGCAACAAATCCTCAAGTAGAAAATACAAAGGTACACTTCAGATACACAGACCTTTAATGCCGCACTTTTACTGTCCATAGGTTTGAGGTTTAATAAGTTTAAGTTCCAGCTCCATTTGAAGTGCCTCCCCCTTCAGAGCACTATCACATTACAATCTATGTGCCTTCCGCCAATGACACTACTGCATATCTTATCAGGTTTGTGAAGTTGTAGTTATTGTTTCATATCCTGCTTTTGTATTTGTATTCATAAAATTGCTGTGCAGGATTGTGGGTGATGCAGGGCTGAGCGTTAGACAGAATGATACAGCTAACCATACAGAGTGTGAATAGGGCCAAAGAGAGGTCGCTAGATTACTCAAACATGCATGCATGACATATCACACAACTGTAAGCATGTCTATGATAAGGAAACAATGTTATAACATAGCGGCAAACCTTTTTTTTTTTTTTTATTTAAAGGAAAAGTAACGTTTTTTACAATTTGAGCCTTATTTCGGTAATAAAACAAGTTGTTTTACTCACCCATATCACTTTGGTGTCATATGGAGCATTTCCGGAGATGTTTTAGATTAGCGTTAGGCTAACGCCGTTAGCCTAGCGCGACTTATAGCCATAGCCCGAGCATGTAATATGCCCCGTGCGGGCTCCAAATAACACAAACTTTAGCACTTTTTAAATCATAGAAGCTCGATGTCTTAGTCTACAATTTCATTTGAAGCAAAAGTGGCCTGTAATCCGAGATTTATCCATAGTTTACAGCTTTGCGTTCCATGTTTGGGTCCCGGGAGCTGAGAGCACAGTCCGCACATGCACACTGGCGTCCTCATCTACTCGAAACTATGGCTAAATCTTGGATTACAGGCCACTTTTGACCACACGAAATCGTAGACTAAGACATCGAGCTTCTATGATTTGAAAAGTGCTAAAGTTTGTGTTATTTGGAGCCCGCACGGGGCATATTACATGCTCGGGCTATGGCTATAAGTCGCGCTAGGCTAATGGCGTTAGTCTAACACTAATCTAAAACATCTCCGGAAATGCTCCATATGACACCAAAGTGCTATGGGTGAGTAAAACAACTTGTTTTATTACAGAAATAAGGCTCAGATTGTAAAAAAAACGTTACTTTTCCTTTAAATGACGGCAGTACATTTAGGTTACATTTTTGGTGTACTTTATCGGTATTCTGAGGAACATAGCCTGGTGTAAGTTCAAACGTAAGTATTTTGTTTCCATATGTGCAATATCGTCTTAAGGACATTATAGTTCACTGACAATTACATGAGTGGCGCACTATGCTGTCACCTGCTGTTGTAATCAGTTATTACGTCACAAATGCGTAGGAGATGGTTGGTTCCTGCTGCGTGAATATTTGCTACAAATTGGTGTGAAGCTTCTTTAGATTCCCCAACTCTGACTCATATAAAACATTTTTGAAGGTAATCTATGCAACTTTTCTGGAGTGTCTGCCACCTGGATGTCTCCATAGAGATGTTATGTCATTACCAGGAATGTTACACGGTATGGCATTAAACTAGACCCAATTATGGCAGTAAAGACACCTGTAATGGAATAAAGGTAGTTCAGTTTAATGGCATACTGAGGACCGTTCCAGGCAAAGCAATAAAGTCGCCATGGAGACAAGAAAACCCAAAAGTTATAAGTGCGTCTTAAATCTATAGATACAAAAGTGCAATATGCTGAAGCTGTCTGAGCATTTACTCTGAGATTGTCGGAATGTGTGTCATCAGAAAGTCATTGGGCGGCCATGTCTTTGTTTTGAAACCCATTTTATTTTCAAATTGTCTGCTTGAGATGACATTGACGTGATCGACAAGCAAACTTTTCTCATCTGACTTCTCTTCATAGCATCCGCAGATAAAAATGAACTCCTGCACCTATAGCGCCTCCTCCCCTCTCTCTCTTTCTCTAAAAAAGTAACGGGTTTTCAGTTGGGGAGATGAAAATAGAATGTCTCTAAATGTCGATGGAATAGTCTGAATCGACAGAACTAGCAAACAGGTAGCCATGTTTTTCCATTCGTGGTTGTTTACCTAGCATGGACATACAAGGCTGTATTCTGTGGGCCCCATTGAGCTCTGGGACTGGACAGACTTATTTGAGGATCCCAAAGTGAAAGAAAATATTGATGGACTGCGGTATTATGGTTTTGTGTGAAGAGAAGACTTTACTTTTTCATTTTAAGCCCTGGTATGTACTCACGAATGCTGGAGACGATGTACACAGCAGGTTTAGGTCCTCAAATAGTGCGACCAAGGATTATATAAAAAGATTGGTATGACTACTTACTTAACTAAAATATAGTTAAAATACTTTTTTTTTCTTCTTCAAATGTACAGTTTTAGTGTTACTTCCTGGTTGGACATGGGCAGTTTTAAGATTGTCTGAAAACTCAAGAAAAAAGACAAAATGGATATGGGATCAAACAACACATTTTCAGGAGCCTGCGAGCGATACGAGCGTTCATGGTCCTGTTTAGGAGTTTGATTTTCAACAAAAAGGTGAGAGTGACTAACTGGTGACTGTAGTTTTATGTGTGTTTAACAGCACAAATCAGCTCACCTCTTGTAGTTCCAACCAAGTCATTTGTTTCTGATCAGATTTGCCTCACAAAGAGCAGTGCCTACAGCTACCATCACACCCCCACAGAATGTTGGCGACATCAGCTGCAAAGTATCAATACAATACCTCGTGAGCGTACTATTTGTTTTTGGGCGAAGTCAATACAGAATCTTTTTCAGGCAAATATTTCGCACAGATTCACATCTGTATGTATTGAACTGAGAATTATTTGCTCTGCTGATTGCAAACATATTGGATTTGGGGTTTTATAAGGAGCCCAAATAGCTTTAGTAGCAGGAATAAGTCACAGAATGTTATGTGCATTGGCAAGATGTTTTGAGTGTCTTGCCAAATAACACAAAGGCGGGCAGTATCTTATTAAAACCCACCAAGCCATGGCAAACATACGAGTATAGTGCAAAATAGGATTTATATAGCACTCTCTGTGATTTTCAAACCATGGTGCACATATCAACAATGGCCAAAATTTAACTATTGGTAGTTTGCCTTGACATCACACTGGGGGTGTCTGCATTTATTTTATAATAATAATAATAATTAATTACATTTATATAGCGCCTTTCATGACACCCAAAGCGCTTTACAGTTCATTGTTCATTCACTCCACACTTGGTGGTGGTAAGCTACTTTCTGTAGCCACAGCTGCCCTGGGGCAGACTGACGGAAAGCGAGGCTGCCAATCTGCGCCATCAGCCCCTCCGACCACCTCCAACACTCACGCACACTCCACTTTCATCCTAGGCAATGTGGGTGAAGTGTCTTGCCTAAGGACACAACGACGATTTTGTATAGAGGAATGTTCAGCAGTTACCATGGTGACATAATGCACACAGTAACAAACACTGCCAAAAACATTCAAATAGTCTGAAATATTTTCAGGAGCCTGTGATTAGTCTGTGATTATCATGGTCCTGTTTAGGTGTTTGATTTTCAACAAAAATGGTGAGACAGAGTAACAAAAAACTGTTGGCTTCTGCACAAATCAGCTCACCTGTTCTAGTTCAGGTAAGACAGTTCTTCATGGTCAGATTGTGTTTAAACAAAGCTCATATTAAACTCTAACTTGAATAACAGAACATCAGCCATAGCAGTACCTTCAGTTAGCCTTCAGTACCTTCAGTTGACTATTAGAAGTTAATTGTTCAGCCAATGAAGTGATTTAAGAGTTTAAATAGTGGATAGTGCATTAAAGAGATTCTGTCAACGTGGTAGAAGTTTTGTCATCAGTACAATACGCACATTTGTAATAAAAACATGTTTTGTTATACTGCAGCCACACTTATGCTTAGCCAAGAGAATTGCCTGAACTGAATGAATGCTTCTGCCTTTTTTTGATGAGGAAACAATTATAGTGTAAAATGGGCCCTTAACTATGTTTTAGTGAAATGACTCTAACCTGTCATATGCTTTGACTTTATTTGTTGTACAGACTTTCTTTATTTTTTATTTGCACATACTTTTGTTCAGATTTTACACTCTGGGCTCATCCTTGACCTCTCTGGGAGATTGGCTCAGTTGTGACGACCTCCAGAGCAGAGCACCAGATTCAGATTCAGTCTGAAATGCTGCAGCTCAGATCCACATTACACAACTGGATTAAAAAGACAAAGACACTTCAAATTGCTTTTACCTCACAGTCTGAAAGATGTCTGCAGATAGTGTCCGTGTGACAGGAATATTTGTGTTTAACAGCTTCTTTTTGGAGTTCGATCAAACTAAAAATATCTACTGGAGGTTGATGACTTCAGTTTATGTAGGCAGAGTACCAGTGTAAAGAAACTTGTGAAGGTAATACAGTTTATTTGTATTTGTCTGATATAAAGGAACAACAAAAATCAGGTGAATATTGCCTGTGTAAACCAGTGTAGAGTTTGCAGAACTAGAATTACCACTTGGCAGTGTCGTTAATGTCCATTTTTCTTTAGAAATTCATAAGACATAAAGGAACTATTCTTTTTTTTTAAGGGCCCATCTTACACTATTTTCTAATCTGTTATAATGTAATAATGACTACATGACATCACAAGGTGGAACAGAGCATTTTAGCTTTGGAGATGTAGACAGACTATTAAACCAGGGTTACTCAAACATGTGTGAATGAAACAAAACACAACTCCAGGTCTGTTTTTGAGGAGGAAACAACATTATAACATGGCCTAAAGCTCAGAAGAGTCCATTTTGTGTAATATAGGATATAGTTGTTCAGGATATCGCATGATGAGCTAAACTGTTTAAATTTAAATGAAAGAGTTTGAATCTGTATAAACCTATCTGGCGTGTAACTATGAGAATAATGTGGTTAGTTGTGATCAGTGATCTTGAATATTTCAGTTTCACAATAGCTCATTTGGTGCTAACACTAATGCAGCCAGTGCATTTCTAATCAAGGCTCGAGTCATAACATTATAACAACAGCTTTGTTGTTTATTGCACTTTATTTGGCTGCGAACTCCATCATTGAAATGCATTACATTCTATCTGATACCTTTCCCCAGTCTTTATAACTCCGTCCTTCTGTTTATTGATACTTTGCAGTGACGTCATGCTAAAGATGTTCTACATGTATCTCTATGGCGGAATGTTCAGCACTTACCATGGCTCGCCTCTTGTATTTCCAGCTACGTCAGTTCTTTATGGTCAGATTGTGTTTTCAAAAAAAAAAAAAAAAGTATGTGACTTCTAAGGTGGAGGGTCCGCCACTTGCTTGTCTCCATGGAGATGTTATTGCTTTGCCTTGTTTCACAGTAGGGCATTAAGCATAATCTCCCTTGTATTTGTTCAGTTGCAACAGCTTAAACGACACATATTCTTACCATGTGCAGGCTCGCTTCTCCATAGATCTGACCATGAACCTGTCTCCACTGTGATGACCAAGTTTATTTCCATACTAATGAAAAGGCAAAACAGCAATATCTCCATGGAGACAAGCATAAAAACTACACAGTGGACCTTTAAAGTCCAACAAAGCCTCAGACAGAGCAATGCATACAGTTAGCATCACACCCCCGAATGAGAAGTGGATAACATTACACACACACATACACACACACACACACACACACACACACACACACACACACACACACACACACACACACACACACACACACACACACACACAGATATGCTTTATTAAGTCCACTTCATGAGGGATATGTAGAGCAATCATCATTTCCACTCTTCCACTTTCAATAGCATCCTGGGGGTTGAAGTTGTGTAGTAACAAAGTACAAAAGTAAAAGTACTGTGGTAGTACAGTGTTTATGTATCTGTACTGTACTTTAACTATTGTATATATGGTATAAGCAGCTCTATAAGTCTGCTGTACAGTCTGGATGTAAATATAAACCATTTTACTATCAAAACATCCAGACGTGTGCATAGCGGGCGAGTTGTTGCTGGCAAAATTCCGCTTTGGTCTCAGAGTTATTTTTAGTTCGACACTCACCATTTGAGACAGTAAATACCTGTTGATGTCAAAACACTGCTGACCTTTTTTCACAGTAAACACAAAAATAAATATACAGTGGTTTCTCGTTTATCGCGGGGGTTAGGTTCCAGAAAAAACCCGTAATAAGTGAAATCGGCGAAGTAGGACAACTTTATTTTGTACAATTATTCTACATGTTTTAAGGCTGTAAACGCCTCACCACACACATACACTTTTCTCAGACTGGTATTACCATTTTCTCACATTTCTCTCTTGTTTAAACACTCAAACTTTCGTATATTTTCAACAAAATGTATTAATAGTGAGCAGCATGACCGGCACGAGGCCGTGCGTTCCACCCGGGGCTGCGAGCACGAGACCGAGGCCGGCAGCGCCCGGACCGTGCCTCCCCCTCGGGACCGCGTCCAACGACGCAGTCGAAGCGAACACGCACAAGGGCCGCACGAAACAAGGCAAAGAGCCGCATGCGGTGGTTTAATCCTGGTTTAGACCTGGTCTAGTCCTGGTTTAGTCCAGGCTTAGACCTGGTCTAGTCCTGGTTTAGTCCAGGTTTAGACCTGGTCTAGTCCTGGTTTAGTCCTGGTTTAGACTTGGTTTAGTCCTGGTCTGGTCCCGGTCTGGTCCCGGTCTGGTCCTCATGTCTTAGTCCCGGTCTGGACTTCCTACAGATCCAGTGCCTCATGTCTCGGCTCCTCGTGCATCCAGCGGGACTCCCGGAGCCCCCCGGAGCCCCCCGGAGCCCCCCCGGAGCCCCCCCGGAGCCCCCGGAGCCCCCCCAGGTCCCCCCGGAGCCCCCCCGGGTCCCCCATCTATATAAATGTGTCAAACTGAACACATTCTGTCCTGTACAGGAGACACGGAGGAGACACAATCAGGACGCACAACACAATGTTGATACACTATTAAAAAAAAAAAAATTGAAAAAAAAAGAAACCGAGGCCGCGAAAAGTGAACCGAGATAGAGCGAGGGACCAGTGTAATGCAGAACATTGTCAGCGGAGCAGTGGAGGAAATGAAAACACATGAAAACATTGTAATGACGTACCCACAGGGATTAGGGACATAACAACATAGAGCTTCTTCAGTCTAGTTTCGTTTAATTTATAAAAGCTGTAAATAAGTGTTCACAGCACTGAAAGTTCAACTTTATACTCAATTAATTTTAAAAATATTTGTGCTTTTTTTCAGCATCAATATTTTCAATATTTTCTCAGTTGAGTGGGCCTTTTTGGATACTAGTATTATCAGGGTAATTATTTTGATAAACATATTCATTAAAGCCCCAGTGTGTAGGATTCGTGGCGCATAGGTGGATGGTGCTATTGCACTTTCTGTTTTAGCTACGGCAGACCTCGAGGGTCACCCGGGCGCGCCGTAACGTGGACAGCTCTTGTACCCGCGCATGAGCCGCGCACCGCTACAGTATAAATAAAACGCGGTCCCGTTTTTTTTTTTTTTCTTTTCGCATGAAAACACACATTCCCGATCATGTACCATGACACTCTACACATCAAATGAAACCTTACAGTCTCCTCTTTTTGACTATGCAATTCATTTCCCGGCACAACAATCACTCCCCGAGCACATGGGGCTTTTATACGGAAAAGCACAAAACGAGGTTAGCTTACCTTAGAATGCTTTGCACAGGTCAAACTCTGTATTTCACCATAAACTTGCTCTCAATTTGTCCGTAAGGATCCAGCGAATAAAATCCAGTAAAACAATTTAGTCCAAAACACGTGTTAGATCCATTACGACGTCTGATCCGGCAGCATGCTTGTGTTGTTTACCCAAAACCACAAGCCTTGCCGAAGGCGAAGGCGGAGCCCAAATGTCCTTCTGCGGCTCTCGTATTCAAAATGGCTGCCTCTGCATGGGGAAGATCCCCCTTTTATGTGACTATATCTAAGTCCAAAAGAATACTTTGATTTCATGATGGAAGTGAAAAGGCTTGGAAAACAATGTATTTTTGAATGGGTATCTTCAATTTCAGTAATTAACGGCTAAAAATCTTACACACTGTCCCTTTAAAGCCACACGGTTTATATTTTTGGCCAAAAAATATGATTTTTCATTTTGAATGTTTTATGCACAAAAAACACTATTGTGAATGAACCTGGAGGAGGGCCTCCTGCTGGTTTCCATGGAAATGCAGTGTATGCACTGTATGGTGAGAATGTTTGAACTTTTTCTATGGAATAATGCAGGTGACAGAGGTGAGATTACATGAACGTTACTACATGGTGTTGCTTTAATATATTTTGAAAGTTAGATGTGTGTATAACTATATTAAGTATACTGGAGTTTAATACTGAGAAATTTCCCATATAAAAGCTCACAGTGACTTTCCAGTGTCACCTGATATCGCCCTGAAATGAATATTCCAAATGCAGGACTTTGAAAGGGCAGAAATAACATGTGGGCTGCTCCGTCTCGCACGGCTCAGTGACGGACACTTTGACAACAGCTCCAGTGCGGTTTAGGTGTAAGCTAATATGACCTTTAGCTTAACACCACACAGCCGTCACTATTCTGGACCAATTTAGCTTGTGTGGAGTTTATAAAAATGTCAGGCCTGGACAGTTTAGACAGTGACTGAAGAAAACTGCAATATGAGTCTCACAGGATTCAGCTTTTGTTAAGCTATAGAAGATAAAAATGAATAACGTCATGTCACAATATCTTTTTAATTCACAACAGATTACAGTGTATGTACAAGAAAGAGAAAGAGGATCAGATTGCATCATAGTCTCCATGGCGATAGATCGTTTCTGTGTCATACTGTGGAACATTCCAAGCAAAGCAATAAGATCTCCATGGACACCAAAAAGTGACATGACATAAGGCACCTGTAATAATATAATTATGAATCAATCAGATGGCTTATTTAATTGTTTTGTTTTTGTTTGTTTGGTTTACATTCACAAGTATTAGAATGATGAAAAATGATGACCGTTGCCATAGTGATATATTAAAAAATATTATGTTATGTAAAAAGTCCATAAAACAGGAAGGAACCCATGAATACAATTCCATTTTTAAATACACAACATGGACACTTTTATGACTATTATGTCCTCATTACTTCAGTTCAAATCACAGGCTGTGCAGAAGTGGACTGGGGAGTGTGACATCCAGTCAGCTGAAGACAGCAGTTATAGCAGTTAATGTGATTCCATATTTCCATAATTGGAATTACCATAGCAATCAAAGAGCCATTCCAGAGCGACGGTGTTGATGGTAACGTTCCTCCTCCCTCGCCTGGTTCGACAGGAGATGGCGTGTTTAGCAGCGCTGTCAATCAACGCTAGCAGCCAACCTCGGGGAAAGATAGAAGATAGTCTTATTCTGGTTTACAGACAAAATAAAGAAATAAAGACATCAGGATCCTGTAGAGCAGTTTAATATGGACATTTCAAGGTCACGATGAGAAGACTGACAGCAGCAGTTATAGAGAGGAGAATGTTCTTCAATAGAAAGTGAAATGGAACCAGAGTGGATGGAGCCGAACCACGCCCATGCAGTTAGCAGGGGAGCTGTGCACACTGTACAGTCTATGGTTTAAAGGTGCACTATGTAACTTTTTGGTTAGGGGTCCGTCATCTGCTTGTTTCTATGGAGATGTCATTGCTTTGACTGAAATGTTCCACAGTAGGACATTAAACAGCTCTACTTTACATTTACTGAGTTACAGGTGGTTTTACAGCTCAAAAATCCCGAGAAAAACAAGCATTCCTACCTGCAATTTGGTCTGGGTTGGTGTTTATGAAGGTAGAAAGCTTTAAAGGAAAATTAACATTTTTTTTTTTACAATCTGAGTCTTCTTTCAGCAATAAAACAAGTAGTTTTACTCACCCATAGCAGTTTGGTGTCAATTGGAGCAGTATCGCAGAACTTATGCTGAGCCGTTCTGTTCTACTATTGATCCCGTATCCGTTAGCGTGAGTGCTCGGCGCATTACTTTGCGCTCTCCAAATAACACAAACTTTAGCACTTTTCAAATCACAGAAGATCGCTGTGTCAGGGTAGACTTTTAGTAGATTCCAAAACAGCCTGAAACCCGATATGCAGCTATAGTTTCATTTGATGACGTCATCAGAGAGGACAGTGCGCATGCGTGAACTCAGCTGTTTTGTAAACACCGCTAGTCCGAAAGAAGCTAACACCGCTCTGAACTTTACTTTTCTGTTGCGATATCGGGTTTCAGGCCGTTTTGAAATCCACTAAAAGTCTACGCTGACACAGCGATCTTCTGTGATTTGAAAAGTGCTAAAGTTTGTGTTATTTGGACACCGCAAAGTAATGCCCCGAGCACTCACGCTAACGGATACGGGATCATTAGTAGAACAGAACGGATCAACATAAGTTCTGCGATACTGCTCCAATTGACACCAAACTGCTATGGGTGAGTAAAACTACTTGTTTTATTGCCGAAAGAAGGCTCAGATTGTAAAAAAAAATGTTAATTTTCCTTTAATGCCATACTGTGAATCATTCCAGACAAAACAAAAACATCTTCATGGAGAAAAGCTTTTGACAGACCCTCCACCAGAAAGGTTACACAGTGCACCGTTAAATTAACTTGTCTTTGTATAAAAACACATTTTTGAATCGCCAAACTTGCAAATTAGATCCGTAAAGCCATCCACACATTTTCAGTTGCGAATGAAGCTAAAAAGTCTGTATAAATCTGTTTACATTTTATAGCACATTATCGTAAATAGAACAGAACGGGTAAGTGGAGTTTGGAGCCACATTAGCCCCTGCATCTCCCTAAATTCTTCTTATCCAGTAAATCTGATAGCAGAATCTTAGATGGAGCCGGCGTTACACAGTTTTTCTCGTCAATGGTTTTTGGGAGAGTTGGAAAAGAAAATATAAAACGACCGCATCTGTCACTGCATGACGAGTTTTCTCATTACACAATACAGAGTTACAAACTGACATTTTCAAATACGCAAAACATCAAATCTGATCAAGAGTAGTTTCCATTTCTGCTTGAAAGAACACGTCGTTGCATACTGAATCGATGTATAGTTGGTTTTTGAGGTCGAGCTAAACTTAGGGGAGTGTTTTGACTTCTGGGATGAGATGATGTGAAATGTGTTAAAAAATGGTATAATGGTATAAGACGTCAGAAATGTTAAGTGTCGTATATATTTTTAATTGAATTAACAGCAATCTTCATATTTCTGTCCAAATCTGCATTTATGCTTCCATAGCTACATGACTTGTATTGTCTTGGTGTTGCTACCTACATAAGCTCTGCACGTAGTCCTTATTTTACTCCATACAAAAATGTATTCTAAAAAATGTATTCTAAACTGTCAGTTCAGATATGTCACAAGCAAAGTTCCCCCTCATTTTTCATGTGTCTTCACAAACACACCAACTCCCTGAGCGTTCCTTGGACCTCTGTGAGCGACGTCCGACATGCACACTGTGGCCACACCAGTATCACACCTGAGATCATCAAGTTACAGGTTATTCATCAAATTACTGCAGTTATTTCCATTAGATTACTTTTAATTTAACTGATTTTTTTGGTCCACTTAGAATGAAAAAAAAATAAAATCTGTTCATCTGTTTGTACATGTTGTATGTCAGTGTGAGGGTCCTGCTGCGGTCAGTGAAACATTAAACAGTACAATATTTTGAAAAATAACCTCAAATAATTCAAATAACTTCAAATAAAAAAACTGTGGGCTACGGCCCATAAATGAGCAGTGTATAAATCTGTAAAATTACATAAAGTGATGTTTTCAGCTTGATAAATATAGCCTGCATATAGCTGCAGTTTTTTTTTTTAATCGATTATAGTACCTATAGGCCATAAGATGGGTCTTTCCCAAAATAATGATCACCAAAATAAGTATAAATTATTATCACTTTAGATCTTGCTTTTTAATCATTAGCCTATGTCAGTAATTGTGTGTGAGTGACAGCGCTCTGTGGTACAACACTCTGGGGAGAGGATTCACACTGTGACAAAGTCCTGTCTTTTTGGCTCACAAAAAAACTATGAAAACAAAGTAAACAGGAGAAGATTACATTATGGCTCTACCTGTCTCCTCTTCTGTTCTTCCCTCCGTGAAGTGTGTGCGGGCGGCAGACCTGCCGCTCTGACCCGCCGCGATGTGCAACTACAACTACTGAAGGAAGCGAGAGAAACTCGGTCGAAATGTGTCTGTAGTTGGCTTGTCCCTGATGTGTGTCACATTCACATGTGCATCTATCAGACTGGTCGTTCCGTGTGTCTAACCAGCGCTTTGTTTATCAGTTCAGGTTATTTTATGCGCTGCACGTGCGCACCTTAGAGGGAGCATTGGTTAGCATTAGCATATCTTAACTCTGCTGCACTGTTATTACTGTTATCGCGTGTATGGGCAGGGCACGTACACAAGTACTGTCAATGCCATGATTGGCTGCATAGCGTAAGTGAATCATATCGTATGATTGGCTGGGCACCTGTCACTCACTGAGTTACACAACAAAATGATACAGAAAAAAATATAGATCTAATTCATTTACAGTGCGCTGCATAGGGTTTCTTTTGCGCTGAGAATGTGTGAGCAGTGTGCAATTGTGCAGGTGCGCAGCTTAGAGGAAACATTGGTTACAAGTCAATATGTCACATAATGAAGTTCCAAGCTAGCAATATGAAAACTATTTTAACAACATATATTCAAACAACACCAATGCCAGACACTGTGACATAGTGTGAAAAGTGTCTTGCTCAAAAACACAACAAAAGTGTAGTGGGGTAGGACCATTAGCCCATATGGAGATGGATCATTTGCTGTTTTAACAGTTATATCTCCCTTTTGTCAATTTAAAATGAACTAATAACCTGAAAACGTAAAAAAAGGAAAATGGCAAGACACTGCTACGTCATACATTCATTTATACATAAATGCTTTATGTACTTTTTATTTTCTTCTTTAAACATAATTATGAATGCAATGGTCTATTTTCTGAAGAGCCTGTTTTGTTACTATGACGCTGCCCTGTACACTAAAGAGTCTATCTTTAGACAGTTGACATGCATTTAACTTTATTGTTCTTTGTGGCTTTGCTAACATTCTAATCTTGTCCACAACATTTCACTTGAGCAGACTTTGAAGTGAAGGCACGGGCGCTACAGTCATTTCCTTTGTTGCGTTTGAGAGTTATTTTGAGTTTTATTCTCTTGTGAGACTCATAGACTTGGGTGAATTCACACTGGCACTGAAGGTTTGGTCCTGATTTCTCTGTTGGATTCTGTCGTACGGACTTTGGTTCTTTTTTAGTCCTGGTTTAGTTTCAGTTAATGGGTATTATGCAAACTTGACTTTTTAGAGCTTTCTACACTGTTATAATGTTGTTCTCTCGTCATAAACATGCCTGAAGTGGTTTTATACTGTACGTCATTCATGCATGTTTGAGTAATCTAAATATGCTGTGTTAAAGGTCTTATATTACACAAAATGTACTCTTATGAGCTTTAAGCTGTGTTAGAATGGTGTTACCTCCTCAAAAGCATACCTGGAGCTGTGTTTGGTTTCATTCACCCATGTTTGAGTAACCCTTTATTATTAGTCTGTCATCTCCAAAGCTCAAAATGCTCTGTTCCACCTTGTGATGTCACGTAGTGGTAGTCTTCAAGTTAACAGCTACATTTTACCTTTCAATCAAGAGAGATTCCAGATCTGAAGTTGTTGGCAAATGATTCTAGTGAAGGTGTGTGGAGATTAAAAACGCAGTGAAGCACTTCATGTAGTACCACATGACATCACAAGGGGGAACAGTATTTTCTGAACCGAAATATGCGGGATTTGTGCGTTAAACATTTGTGAATGAAAGAAAACACAACCACAGGTATGTTTGTGATGAGGAAACGACATAGGTCAGAAAATGGTGTAATACGGGCCCTTTAAAGGTCCCATGACATGGTACTTCTTGATGCTTTTATATGGCTCCTTAAAGAAAGTAACGTTTTTTACAATCTGAGCCTTATTTCGGTAATAAAACAAGTTGTTTTACTCACCCATAGCACTTTGGTGTCATATGGAGCATTTCCGGAGATGTTGTAGATGAGTGGTCTCCAAATAACACAAACTTTAGCACTTTTCAAATCATAGAAGCTCGATGTCTTAGTCTACGATTTCGTTTGAGTCAAAAGTGGCCTGTAATCTGAGATTTATCCATAGTTTACAGCTTTGCGTTCCATGTTTGGGTCCCAGAAGCTGAGAGCACAGTCCGCACATGCGCACTGTCCTCCTCATCTACTCGAAACTATGGATAAATCTCGGATTACAGGCCACTTTTGACCAAACGAAATCGTAGACTAAAGACATCGAGCTTCTATGATTTGAAAAGTGCTAAAGTTTGTGTTATTTGGAGCCCGCACGGGGCATATTACATGCTTGGGGAATGCCCCGAGCTATGGCTATAAGTCGCGCTAGGCTAACGGCGTTAGCCTAACGCTAATCTAAAACATCTCCGGAAATCCTCCATATGACACCAAAGTGCTATGGGTGAGTAAAACAACTTGTTTTATTACCGAAATAAGGCTCAAATTGTAAAAAAAAAAAAAAAAAAATGTTTCTTTTCCTTTAATGGTTCCCTAATACTGTAAATGAATCCTTCTTCAAAATCAAGACTCAGGAGAAAGAGATAAGATGAGAAAGAGTCATAAATATCTCTCTGGAACACTCCATTCTGGGCGTTGTTGCTTGAATGCAAATGAGGAGGACAGAGATAGGCCAGAGCAGCGGGTGGGGGCGTGGCCAAACTCTCCACTCTTTCCTCTTTAGCGGTGCGATGTGCGCTGGCCCCACTTCCGCGTTTTTGCGCGGAGGAAGAGATGAGAAGCGTTCCATTGAAAAATAAACACATTTCCACAGAAAATAAAATTAAACCACTGCTGTTTCAGAGGTTCGGAGGCTCGGATAAAGGACATCCGAGCCTGGAAACACTCTCACGTGCCTCCAGGCAAATAAAAAACTGCATCTCGCATTGCGTAGCTCGTTCGCGGTCCAAACTCTCTGGGCGTGATTTACAGAGAGTGTGGGTAGAAACACAGACGGGCGGTGGAACTGCATTTGCATTTTTTCTTCAATGTGACGTCACATAGTTTCCTTGTTCAGAATCGCCCGTTTGAGCTGTGTTTTTTTCAAACGCAGAAAAGGATCGCAAATGTTCAGTTTACACATTTTGCAACTTTTAACCATGGGGGGGGTTGGGGTTAACTTTCAAAAACCTCAGAAAGTGAAAATGTCATGCCATGGGACCTTTAACAATATCGAACAAATGTTTTTCAGTGCAATAAAAACAAGTAAATTAAAAACACCATACTTTTATTTTTTTAGTGTATTGTTTTAGCAAAAAGTTACATACTGGGACTTTAAATGTGTGTCTATTTAGTAGCTAATGTCCCTTAAACAGCACACAGGGAGTCATTCATTTGCAGTTCAGTGACAGGCTCTGAATCCCCTTTGGTCCATTTAAACACATCGTGCTCTAGTGGGAGTGCGTGCCTAAAATGTCCAGGCATTCGGACTTGTTAACAAACATTAAACGCCCCCGGTATTGATTGGTGAAGGGAGACAGATGGATGTATTATCAGATTAGTCAGTAGGGATCATTGAGGTTCTCGCTTTAATCAGAATTAACACTTGAAATTAAACAGCTTTTTAATAACTTTGCTATCAACACGTCTGATTTTACTATGATTACTTTGCCTCTTTAACGCTGAAACGGTCAATAGTTTAACATAGGAGTTGGCAATGGGTAAAGGGTCTATATTTTCTGATCTGTTGCAATGTTGTTTCCTCATCAAAAACATACCTTGAGTTGTGTTTTGTTTCATTCACACATGTTTAACACACAAATCCTGCACTTTTAGGCTGAGCTCATCTTTCTCTGTAATACAGGAAGTGCTCCATTGTGTTTTAAACACATTCCCCCTTCCTCGTTTGGATCATTTCAGCCCTGGAATTGCCAATCTGTGTTACACAAAGGGTAAATGTGGCTAACTTGAAAACTACCACTACATGACATCACAAGGTGGAACAGAGCATTAAGGAGCTGTGGAGATGTAGATAGACCAGGGGTCGGCAACCTTTACCACTCAAAGAGCCGTTTGGAGCCGTTTGGAGCCGTTTCACACAGTAAAGGAAACACTGGGAGCCACAAAACCCTTTTGAAATTTAAAATGAAATAACTCTACATATAACGGCTTTTTTACCTTTGTGCCATAGAATTACATTTTGAAAATGAATGAACTAAAATAAAATACATTTTAATTAAATACACTGGTCCCTCGCTATATCGTGGTTCACTTTTCGTGGCCTCGCTGTTTCGCAGATTTTTTTTATTCCAATTTTTTTTATATAGTGTATCATTGCACATTTCTGCGTCCTGATTGGCTAAGGGACTGTAGACCTTTGCTGATTCGTCAGTCACTCTCTTCCGTGTCTCCTGTACAGAATGTGTTCAGTTTGTCAGATTTATATAAATGTTGGATCGCAGTGTGACTCTGAAGTGCTGTATGTTTGTTTCTCCCCGACAAAACCCGCCACAGCGAAGCGGTCATAAGAACTGTGAAATACACACGAAATACACTTTGGTTTCGTTCTCTAATACTGTGCTCTTTTGTTGAAAATCTACAAACGTTTGAGTGTTTAAACAAGAGAGAAATGTGAGAAAATGTTAATTCCAGTCTGAGAAAAGTGTAGAATGTGTGTGGTGAGGCGTTTACAGCCTTAAAATATGGAGAATAAATGTAAAATATAAATCTGACGACGTCACAGATTTCGCTTGTCGTGGGTTATTTTTAGAACGTAACCCCCGTGATAAACGAGGGACCGCTGTACTGAGCCGCATCAGAGGGATCAAAGAGCCACATGTGGCTCGGGAGCAGCGGGTTGCCGACCCCTGAGATAGACTAATAATAAAAGATTGCTCAAACATGTCTAAATGAAGCAAAACACAACTGCGTTATAATATGGCTTAAACCTCACGAGGGTACATTTTGCGTCATATAGGACCTTTAAGTTGGTATTTGACCTGACAAGAAATGTACCAGTTTGATAAGCTACTTTTCCTAGTTTATAACTGATTAAATAGCAGCAGTTTCCATTAGTTTCATAATTCATACTGTATTTGACGTCAGGAATTGAAAAGAACCTTTGAACATGATCAGGAAGTGTTTTATTGTTTTTGCTTAATTTGATGTGATAACATATCTAAATTTCAAGGCATATGAATCCTCTTTCAATTTGGAATCAAATGTTATTACAGTGGTACCTCACCTTACAAATGACCCAACAAATGAAAATTTCAAGTTACGAAACACCTTCACGGTAAATTTTGGTCTCTAGATACGAAAGAAAATTCAAGTTACGAAACGCGGAATCTCAAAAATTCAAATAATGCGCGCTCAGCCACACACATTATACGCTTTTCTCAGACTGGATTTAAACTTTTCTCACATTTGTCTCTCGTTTAAACACTCAAACTTTCATAGATTTTCAACAAAATTATTAATAGTGAAATGTGTGTGTATGTGTGTGTGTGTGTGTGTGTGTGTGGGGGGAGACTGCGCTCTGACACGTGTGATAGCGCAGCATGACCCGGCGCGGAGCTGACAGGTCTAGACCTGGACTAAACCAGGACTGGACCAGGACTAAACCAGGACTGGACCAGGACTAAACCAGGACTAAACCAGGACTAGACCAGGTGGATTAAAGCAGCGAGGAGGGGACTGCACGCAGTCTGAGCGCATGAACGCATGAACGAGACCCATGCAAGAGCAGCGGTGGTCTAGACCTCCTCTAGACCTGACCAGGTCTAGAGGAGGTCTAGGAGCCGCGGTGGTCTGGACTAAACCTGGACTAAACCTGGACTAAACCAGGAGGAGCCGCGGTGGTCTGGACTAAACCAGGACTAAACCAGGAGGAGCCGCTGTGGTCTGGACTAAACCAGGACTAAACCTGGACTAAACCAGGAGGAGCCCGCGGCTCTTGCAGGGGTCTCGTTCATGCGTTCATGCGCTCAGACTGCGTGCAGTCCCCTCCTCGCTGCTTTAATCCACCTGGTCTAGTCCTGGTCTAGTCCTGGTTTAGTCCAGGTTTAGTCCTGGTTTAGTCCTGGTTTAGTCCTGGTCCAGTCCAGGTTTAGACCTTGGTCTAGTCCTGCTGTCAGCTCCGCGCCGGGTCATGCTGCGCTATCACACGTGTCAGAGCGCACTTCACTGTTAATACATTTTGATGAAAATCTATGAAAGTTTGAGTGTTTAAACGAGAGACAAATGTGAGAAAAGTTTAAATCGAGTCTGAGAAACCAATCAGGACAGAACACAATGTTACACTATAAAAAAAGTTACACTATAAAAAAAAAAAAAAACTTGGATCGGGGCCTTGGAACGAATCAGGCTTTTTCCATTGAAATAGCTACTCAACTTACGAATTTTTCACGTTACGAAACCACTTCTGGAACAAATTAATTTCGTAAGGTGAGGTACCACTGTATAGTGTTTTTTATTGTTGTTTTTGCTACTTACAGCTTCAACTGTATAAGGTGATTTGTAACCAGACGTTGTAACCAAGCATTGATCATCAAGCTGTCACATAGTAACAAAAACTAAATACTGTTGTTATGTCCTTGAGCAAGACACTTAACCCATCTTGTGTGAGTGTGATAGGGTGACTGGTTCCTTGCTATAAAGCACTTTGAATGCCTTGAAGGTCTGAAAGGGCTGTATAAAAATATCAACCACAATTTCCTATACATACGTGAATGTTTTAGTTGCTTACGTAAAAAACAACAGCACGCACTATAATCACAGATAGTGTTGAACCCCAAACCTTGTGAATGACCTGCTCTACCACTATCTCCACTCCAGATATGAATCCACAAATCTCATTATTTTCCACCAGCATAGTTAAAGGAAAAGTAACGTTTTTTACAATTTGAGCCTTATTTCGGTAATAAAACAAGTTGTTTTACTCACCCATAGCACTTTGGTGTCATATGGAGCACTTCCGGAGATGTTTTAGTTTAGCATTAGGCTAACGCCGTTAGCCTAGCGCGACTTATAGCCATAGCTCGGGGCATTCCCCAAGCATGTAATATGCCCCGTGCGGGCTCCAAATAACACAAACTTCAAATCATAGAAGCTCGATGTCTTTAGTCTACGATTTCGTGTGGTCAAAAGTGGCCTGTAATCCGAGATTTAGCCATAGTTTCGAGTAGATGAGGAGGACAGTGCGCATGTGCGGACTGTGCTCTCAGCTCCCGGGACACAAACATGGAACGCAAAGCTGTAAACTATGGATAAATCTCGGATTACAGGCCACTTTTGCTTCAAACGAAATCGTAGAGTAAGATATCGAGCTTCTATGATTTGAAAAGTGCTAAAGTTTGTGTTATTTGGAGCCCGCACGGGGCATATTACATGCTCGGGCTATGGCTATAAGTCGCGCTAGGCTAACGGCGTTAGGGCGGCGTATGGGTGAGTAAAACAACTTGTTTTATTACCGAAATAAGGCTCAAATTGTAAAAAACGTTACTTTTCCTTTAAAAGCTCAAATTTGAGAATGTGGAGTGTCTGGGGGTTGAAAAAATAAATAAATAAAAAAGAAATCATTAAAAAAAAAACAACACACATCTGGCCTATTTTGTGTTTTGATGACGCTGAGCTATTTGTGGTGTTTTGTTTAGGTTCATGCTGATGATGTGCTCACCAAGGAAGAACAGATTGGCCTCCTCTTCAAAGCCAAACGCAAATGTGAAGGAAACATCAAATCCAGAAGCTCCAACAGAGGTGAGTGAACGTACAGCAATTAGTCAATAATCTATAGCGAATTCAATACAACACAGGATATCAGATAGATAGATAGATAGATAGATAAATAGATAGATAGATAGATAGATAGATAGATGGGTAGATAGATAGATAGATAGAATGCATGCAGGAGGTGTTGTATTGATTTACATGGTGTTTTTCTTTTTCTTTTGAAAGCTATATCCGAAATCCATGTGTGGAAATCCCACAAATGTCCAATCCAATCATTTATACTAATCTCATGGTTTTAAATCCTTTCAAATAGCAACGTGTTTGGAGTTGAAGTTTTTTTGTCTCATTTAGGCTAAGTAATGACGATAGATATATAATGATTATAGACTAAAAATATTCACCATCAAACCAATCTGACAGTTTTAAACAGTAAATTCCACCATTGATACGTAGCAGCTGACGTCTTCACCGTTCCATCGGGGTGTGACGCTAACTGTGGACACTGTTCTGTTCAACTTTCATCTGAGCCTTGTTTTAACACAATCTGACCAGAAAGAACTGATTTAGCTGGAACTACAACAAGTCCTTCTCAAATAATAGTTACAAGGTGTAGCTCACATTAGATATATAATAATTAGGGCTGTCAAACGATTAATTTTCTTGATCGCAACTAATCTCAGAAATTTCATAGTTAATCGCGATTAATCGTGATTTATTTTGCATGTTTAAAATTGATATCTTGCAGTAAGACCGTTCGAATCTAAAGTTAAACTCACAATGCAAAGTATTTCTCACCATTTTTTTTTATTTCAAAAAAGTGCAGAGAAAGGAAAAAGTAACAATGAACCAGTAATAGTGCTTACTTTGAGAAATTGTAAATAAATGATTGAAGCCCGCTCGAGCTGCCTACGGATGCGTAGAAGGAACAAAATACTAGCAAACTCAAAATAGCGCGTTTAACCGACAATGAGTTTAATTAATACAACCAAATGAGCTGCATATGGATGGTAGAATTGCGGAAAATGCTGGCAAACTGATCGAGATTAAAAAAATTATTCGCGATCATAACTCTAATCGCGATTAATCGCGATTAACACGTTAATATTCCCAGCCCTAATAATAATAATTATAATTATTATTATTATTGTTGTAAATCAAACACCTAAACAGGACCATGAACGCTCAAACTGATCACAGGCTCCTGAAAATGTGCTGTTTAAACTGGGAGGAGGTCCCAGGACACGCTGGAGGGACTATGTCTCCCGGCTGGCCTGGGAACGCCTTGGGGTCCCCCCGGAGGAGCTGGAGGAAGTGTCCGGGGCGAAGGAGGTCTGGGCGTCCCTGCTTAGACTGTTGCCCCTGTGACCCAGCCCCGGATAAGTGGAAGAAAATGGATGGATGGATTTTTTTCTTGAGTTTCCAGACTATCCTAACATTTGTTTACATTGTGTCACCGTGGAAACCTCTGAACATTTTGACATTGGACTTTGACATGCTGAACACCCCTAGCATCATGTCACGGCAGGATCAACACTTCTATATTAAACTATAGGGATTGTAGAATATTGTGTTTGTGTCATTATCTAGTGACTTTTTCTCTTCCACAATATCAAAACTGTACAGGCCTGTGAGATATTGACGTCAGCTCAAATGAACTAATAAGAAGAGAACCTTTTACTTGGTTATTATTGATCCAAATACTAGGAAGGTGCAATTTGTGTAATATCTCCCTGACAACTATTGACTTGTTATGACATCTCATACACTTTGTTGTGAGTGTCCCCATTAGGGCGTATGTATAGATCCCCCCAGTGTTTGCAAACACCATGATTGTATTCCGTACAGTAGCAGCCTATTGAAAGGATTCACTAATGAAGGAATTAGCCTTTAGTTTAATGTAAGGTCCCATGGCATGAAATGTGCACTTTCTGAGGTTTTTGAACGTTAATGTGAGCTCCCCTACCCTGTTTAGGGCCCCCCCCCCATGGCTAAAAGTTGCAAAATGTGTAAACTGAGCATTTGTGATCCTTTTCTGCGTTTGAAAAAAAGACAGCCCAAACAGGCGATTCTGAAGAAGGGAAATTTCTGACGTCACACTCAGGGAAAAATGCAAATGCAGTTCCACCCCCTGCCTGGATGTCTACCCACTGTCTCTGGAAATCACGCCCAGAGAGTTTGGACCGCAAATGCGAGATGCAGTTTTTTATTTGCCTGGAGACACGTGAGAGTGTTTCCACGCTCGGATGTCCTTTATCCGAGCCTCCGAACCTCTGAAACAGCAGTGGTTTCATTTTATTTTCTGTGGAAATGTGTTTATTTTTCAATGGAAATCATCTCATATCTTCCTCCACGCTTAAACGTGGAAGTGGGGCCAGCGCACATCGCACCGCTAAAGAGGAAACAGCGGAGAGTTTGGCCACGTCCCCACCCTCTGCACTGGCCTGTCTCTGTCCTCCTCATTTGCATTCAAGCAACAACGCCCAGAATAAAGTGTTTGAGAGAGATATTTATGACTCTGACTGTGTTCATGAGGCTTTCTCATGCACTGAGTCTTGATTTTGAAGAAGGATTCATTTACAGTATTAGGGAACCATTAAAGGGATATGCCACCCCCAGGTCAAACTTGGGCATCTCCCCACAGTCCAGAGACTAAAATAAGTGGTGGAAAGCGTTTTTCTGGTGACGCAGCCATTGTCCAGGTCTGTCAGCACTGACCGCCGCGGTATCTGCTGCTCCTCCGCGTTAGACTGGAGTCTAACGTTGCCAGAGAAAGATTTCGGCCAAAAGGAATTAATTTGCTCGATGCGTTTCCCAATTACTTTCTGTGTAGTGCACATTCATATCGAGTGGCCATACCTGCCTGTGTGGCCATACCTGCCTGTCAAAGCCTGATCCCGTCAGATCTCAGAAGCTCAGCAGGGCAGGGCCTGGTTAGTACTTGGATGGAGACACTGGGAATTCCAGGTGCCACAGGGGGGCGCCAGTTGCAAAATACTGTCGCTGTGTCCTTAGGCAAGACACTTTACCCACATTTGCCTAGTATGAAAGTGGAGTGTGCATGAGTGTTGGAGGTGGTCGGAGGGGCCGATGGCGCAGATTGGCAGCCTCGCTTCCGTCAGTCTGCCCCAGGGCAGCTGTGGCTACAGAAGGTAGCTTACCACCACCAAGTGTGGAGTGAATGAACGGTGAACTGTGGAGTGCTTTGGGATGAAAAGGCATGTCATGAAAGGTGCTATATAAATGCAATGAAGAAAAAAAAAAAAAAAAAAAAAAGTGCAAATAAATGTGCAAATCAACACGGAGAGCTTGACTTGGTCATTTTGGGTGGGAACTATTTTTCAGTGCGGAAAAACACAGCTGAAGCACAGAGCACGCTGACAGGGGAATCCCTGTTACGCACCAGGAAGGCAGTTCCCCTGTTATGCAGCATTTGCTGATTTTGCTCGATTAATTTGCTCGATCCGTTTCCCAATTACTTTCCACTTTCCACGCTTTCCACCACTTATTTTAGTCTCTGGACTGTGGGGAGATGGCCAAGTTTGACCTGGGGGTGGCATATCCCTTTAAGGTGCCATATCCAAGAAGTACCATGTCATGGGATCTTTAATGTAAATGTTTAATCATTTAGTGTCTGCCACTGATTTAAAGGTACAGCATTTAACCATGCAGATAGTCACATTTTTATATGGTGCTTTTCCACCTTCAGGCACTCTTCCAGAAAAGATACACAGTGGACCTTTAGTAGACGTTACCCATCTCCAGATTAGCCGCCTAATATGATGGGCACTGGGAATAGAATATTATTTCTTGTTTTTTTTTCTTTATTTTATTTTTAAGAAAGAAAGCAGAGAATGACATTTTATTATTTTTATTTAAGAAGAAGAAGAAGTGACTTTATTGATCTCACACTGGAGAAATTCTTCTCTGTATTTAACCCATCCTGTTATCAGGAGCAGTGGGCAGCACATTACTGCGCCCGGGGACCATCTCCATGATCTTCTTACTTCGGTTTGGTCAGGACCTCAGCTGGAGGATTTTACCTGGAGCATGTTTTGGGTTGATGTAGCAGTAACCCCCTAAAATAATGGATGAGTGTGCTCACCTCTCTATAGAGCTGACCAGTTACTTGACCTGGTTGCTTCTCTTCATGGTAAATAGATGTGTATGCTGTACCATGGAACATCCCAGGCCAAGTGATCTCCATGGAGACAAGCAGGTGACTCAGCTGTAATGCTTGACAAATGATGGGATTAAACATGTTATTTTTTTGCTCATAAAATATCTTGAATAACATTCTTGTTGCTATGAGTTGGCATACCACTACCTGTTTGTCTTCACAGCAGTAGATAAGTATGCTGTAAGATTTTTTTTAGATTAAGCCTTTATTGGTCTCACACACAATGACACACAGTGACACATGGGAAAAATTTGACTTCTGCATTTGACCCATCCTTTTTCAGGAGCAGTGAGCAGCCATCTTTTTCGGCGCCCGGGGGGCAGTACCGTGAAGGGTCTTGCCCAGGACCCACACTGGTTAGCGCATTGCCCGGGGGGGGGGGATTTGAACCCACAACCCCCGAGGGGAAAGTCAGTGACTTACCAGTTGAGTTAACCAGCCGGTTTTATTCGTTAAGTGTAACGAATAAAAAGTTGTATTCCACCCTATCAAATGCTTTTTGCGCATCAAGGTAGATCACTACTTCGGGCACAGCATCCTCACGTTGGTAGATGACATTAAACACCCGCCGAAGATTGTTAGATATTTGCCTGCCTGCAACAAACCCCGTCTGATCTGAGTGTACCAATTTAGGAAGGACTGGTTCAAGTCACCTTGCTAACACGTTTGCTAGTATCTTATAGTCGCAGTTAAGGAGGCTACTGGGCTGGTATGATTCGCAAAGGAGTGTGTCTTTAGATTTTTTCAGCAAAAGTGAAATTGTAGCTTGTGTCATTGTAGTGGGCAGGACTTTATTGTCCAGTTTCCCTGAAAATGTTTAAAGGTCTTCTTGATGCCTCCACATGGCGCCTCAATGGTTCCCCAACACTGCAAATGAATCCCTCCTCAAAATCAACACTTAGTGCATGAGAAAGACACATGCACAGAGCCAGAGTCAAAAAATCCCTCTCTGAACACCTCATTCTGGGCCTTGTTGCTTGAATGCAAATGAGAAGGGGGGTTCCTTGTTTTAGCGGTGCGCTGTGGCTGGCCCCACTTCCGTGTGTGTAAGGACGAAGGAGGAGATGAGAGGAATTTCAACGAGAAAAAAACATTTTCACAGAAAATAAAATTAAACCTGTACTGTGGAACATTCCAGGCAAAGTGATATAATCTCCATGGAGACAAGTGGCAGGAAAGTTACAGTGCAGAACTTTGAATTTGCTGTAATGCTTGACAAGTTGCTACAGGTATTTACTGTATTAGACGTCCTTAAAAACTCCCTGTCAGATATCAGTGACTCATTTGAAGGTTCTCAGGTTGAAACTGTTAACCTCCACTGCTGATTAACTTTGTGATCTTTTGTCAAGGGACTAAAAATAATCAAACTCACAGGAATTGTTTAGAAGCTCAGGGCAAATATAAAAAGAAACCCAAAAGTTGAAAGGAGCTAAACATCATATTGTTCCATCCTGATGCTTCTAAAACGAGCAGCGCTTTGAAGACAACTTTTTCTTCTGAAGGATATTGGTTTGTTTGTACTCGAAGAAGCCCAGCTGGGGCTTGTTGAATTATTTTGACCCTCCAAAGCTAATGTAGTTTGACCCTCACAGGCTGCTGTACTTTGAGTTTCCTCGGGTTTTGATGCTGTTATGGCCAGAGATTTGAGGCGGGAGCTGCTGACGCAAGTTCACCCTTTGTCTGTTTCTTAAGTTTCCCACGTTGTTATAATTTGTTGTTTTGGTTCTCAAAACAATTAGCCAATCAGAAAGCAGAATGAGCTTCACACAAGTCTCTGATTTGGGTTATAATGAAACTGGGCCAGTTTCAATGCTAAAATCCTGTTGGTTTAAATCATCACTCCCCTAAAGCCCAGCTCAGTGAGTGAAATG
Source organism: Paratrypauchen microcephalus (assembly GCA_036785185.1). Lineage (NCBI taxonomy): Eukaryota > Metazoa > Chordata > Actinopteri > Gobiiformes > Gobiidae > Paratrypauchen > Paratrypauchen microcephalus. The sequence goes on along the minus strand of JAVJIX010000058.1, from coordinate 646,216 downwards.
TGGAGGTTCTGTTAATATACTCTTAAAACTTGTAAGTGTATGCAGTAGTACCTTAAAGGTCCCATGGCATGAAATTTTCACTTTCTGAGGTTTTTGAACGTTAATGTGAGCTCCCCTACCCTGTTTAGCCCCCCCCCCCCCATGGTTAAAAGTTGCGAAATGTCTAAACTGAGCATTTGCGATCCTTTTCTGCGTTACAAAAAATCGGGCGATTTTGAACAAGGAAACTTATTGACGTCAGATCGAAAAAAAGAAATGCAAATGCAGCTCCACCCCCGTCTGTCTGTACTCAGCGTCTCTGTAAATCACGCCCAGAGAGTTTGGACTGCGAATGCGCTAGGCAATGCGAAATGCGTTTTTTTATTTGCCTGGAGGCACGTCCGAGTGTTTCTAGGCTCGGAAGTCCTTTATCTGAGCCTCTGGACCTTTGAACAGCAGTGGTTTAATTTTATTTTCTGTGGAAATGTGTTTATTTTTCAATGGAACGCTTCAAATCTCTCCCCCGTGCAAAAACAAGGAAATGGATCAGAGAGCGCACAGCTGAGAGCGGAGAGTTTGGCCACGCCCCCACCCTCTACTATAGGCCATCTCTTTTCTCCTCATTTGCATTCAAGCAACAACGCCCATAATGGCCTGTTCAGAGAGAGAAAAATTACTCTTTCTCATCTTATCTCTGTTTCTCATGCACTGAGTGTTGATTTTGAAGAAGGATTCATTTACAGTATTAGGGAACCATTAAGGAGCCATATAAAAGCATCAACAAGTACCATGTCATGGGATCTTTAAAACAGTTACTTTAAGATACAGTTAGTTGGCAGTATTTTCTATTTTCTGTAACAGTTAAGCATATCTCTTTCCCGCGTTAATTAGATTAATTAATTACACTGCTAATTAACGCGTTATAAAAATTAACGCAATTAATTATGAGCGGCAATTCAATGCGCGCGCATTTTAAATTTGGCGTGCGGGGCCTTTGAACGGCGAGTTTATTGATAAAAACGTGACGGAGCAGGTCCCTCTTGTCCCTGGACAGCGATGACGCGATGAGAAATGCCGTGCTCCCATTGGTCGGCACAGAGACGAATGCACTTCTAATAGGGGAGAGCATGTGAAGACACACGAGCCCGTTTCCCTATCCCTAACCATTTTCAATTCCCATAACCTCTGCAGCGTGTTCTGTAGGATGCACACTTACAAGTTTTGACTTAGTTTTGCCCATCACGCTAAATCACGCTAAATCCGATCATTTACTCACCCCGCGCTGCTGCCTCCTCCCTCCTCCCGTGGTGCGATGGTCCGGACACATCCACACCGGGAGTTTAAATCCTCCTCACGGGTTCCGGGACTCATGTGAGTCATGAGTAATTTTATTTGTATTCTCTGTATATTTGAAGCCTTGTATATTGTAATGACTCCAGGCTTCTCTTATTCTCCAATGAACTTTATTAAACAGAAGTTCGGACTCACTCAACATTAACACCCACACCTGTCCCACGCATGCGCCCAACAGCCAACCCCTTAAAGGCACACACACCATTAACCCAGGTCATTACAATATTATTTATTGACGTTGCATGAAAGCTGCTGTACGTGCTCACCTTTTGGCACCTGAAATATTCCCCATGTTTTAGTGGAATGGTGTAAATGAGCTTTCCAATGAATGTTACGTAATGTGGGAGGGGGAATGGGGGTCTTGTCATGTTTACAGTGGAGACAAAGAGAGTGAGTGAAAAACTTAGACTTAAAGGGGAAGTCTGCAGTCTTTTCACTGTACCACTATAAATCACACGTTTGACACCTTTTTTGCTCTGTGGGAGAGCACAATAAACCACCTAAAAAAATTATTTAAAAAATGCAATTAATTAGATTAATTAATTACAAATCCTGTAATTAATTAGATTAATTTTTTTAATCGCCTGACAGCACTAATATATATATATATATATATATATATATATATATATATATATAGCCCACAAACCAATAGAATTCTCTTTAAAGATCCCATATAATGCTATTTTCTAATCTGTTCTAATCTATCATCCTCATCAAAAACCTGGAGATCTGTTTTGTTTCATTCAAACATGTTTAACACAAACAGAAACACTGTTCCACCTTGTGATGTCATGTGGTAATACATAAAGCAGTGATTTTAAACTCCACACACTTTCACTATCATCATTTAGATCATTTCAGCCCAGGAATCCATTTCATACACTGATTAAACATTTACATTTAAAGACGCCTTACAATTAAATTACTGCTTTGGAAAAATATATTTCTTGAGGCCCGTTAATGTTCTCCTGATGAATTCCTACCTGATCCGAAGCACATCTACCTCCACCAAGGCCACGGCTCGGAGATTTCAACATCCCATAATGCACCAGGCTGTGATCAGGCAGAGGAGGGACAAATGAGAGAGGACAAGGGGAGTTTAATCAGTCCTAAAAGACCACACAGATAAGTTTTTATGGAGCAGAGGACAAGAGGCTGCTCCAGGCCTGATTGAACGTGATTGGTGAAGGCTAATTGATTGTATAAGCACTACATTAATCAGCTCTTGGGGCGCAGGATCTGGGACTTTTGATTCAAGTCAGACTGGAAAAACTAAAAACACAAAGCTCAATTGAACAGTTTTGCTTTTGTCCTAAAAAGATTGATGTAAAATGGAGACTTTTACTCCAATAGCATACAAAGTTCAGAGGGGCATGATTGACAGGTGGTTTGGCCAATCAGGGACATGCATGTTCTGTTCCATGTCAAAACAAATGTGGCTGTATAGGAGGAAGAAAGGAAAAGAAATATCACAGGAGACTGGAGAATTCTGTAGAAAATCTATTGGGAAGTTTTCATTTCCAGCCTCTTCCCTGCTCTTGCAAAAAAACAAACAAAAAAAAGTACTGGTGTAAATTCATAAACACTAGAGGTGTAAAGATTAACCGATTTGGGTCGGTTATCGGTCTGTGACCTCTGCGATCTGAGTGTACCGATCAGCGGAGCCCGGATCGGTCCAGATGCACTACGAAAGGTTCGATGCACCGGATTTACAGCCAAGAATCGGTTCTCGGCTCCTGAGCGGTCTCTGTCATGGCGCAGCAGCCGCGCTGTGTGTGGCCGTTTCCCAATTCAGCGACGGCACGCTTGTGAGCATCCTTGGAACGGGATGTGCGTCATATCCGGCGCGACAAGCGCCATTCCATTCGCTTTTTTTCCCCTGCACCGTTAAGACGAGCCCTGAACGGCGCCGTCGTTTCCATGGAAATCGGGGCGTGGACCAAGCGTGCAAACATGCACGCTTCGCACACTTAAAAGCCCCAGCATGCACAGCGCGGGAGGATATATGACTACAAAGACCGACTCACCAGCGACATCGCCATGTGAGAGTTGCGACGTCACTATAAAATATACGTACTGGTTCACCTCACCTACAACTATGCTACATGAAACTCTTCATAAACTACGCTAAACATGTGTGACGGTAGCCGTAACGGCATAGATCACGGCACCTGTATTACCATTCACATGCTTTTCCCCTTACACTTCTATATTTCCTTTGCTTTGTAATGCTGGATATTCTACAGTGTTTGTACTGTTTACTCTAAGCTGCGCACTGCTCGCACATTCTCAGCGCACAAGAAAACTTATGCAGCGCACTGTAAATCAGGGATGAAAGAGCTTTTAGCGAATCTCCGCTTTTTATTCAGCCGCGGGGTCTTTTTTTTTTATATCTGCAAAGTGCGAGCCGCGCGGGGGGGGAGGGGTTGGGGGGGGGGGGGGGGCATTTCGGATGTGGAGTTAGTGTGTTTGCTCAGACACATTAAAAATTAGGGGGAATGTCCCAATTCCAAGTATTACTAATGGCGATAGTATAATATTTTTTGTCTTTAGGGAACAAGGAGCAGACCACCCGGCTCATTGACTTGTTCCATTTCGCAAACGGCCATGTGAGAAACGTAGTGCACTAAGGACAGAGCGAGTGTGCTCCGTCTCGACGGCACGCCGACGGCACACTCACAATTGTGCTGGATTGGGAAACGGCCTGTGTCTGCGTTCTTTCGCAAACGGTGGGTGGTTCACTTACCTGGGGTTGAAGCTTATTGGCTGGTTAACTGCCAATGATGCGAGCGGCGCGGGCTGTATGCGGAAGCGAGCACAAAATGTTTGCACTGTAGCCGTGTCCCAATTCGCATTGTGCGGAGGGCGGGTTTCCCGCCGCCGCGTCTCGTCAGGAGATCTACTCTATCGGTAAGCTAAGATAAGTTTCCTTTTATTGAGCTGTGGTTAAATTAATTTGGTGCGCTACCGCTATTTATGGACATGGTTCATATGCGTGGTTAACTTTTGTGCCAGTGTTGTGTCGCGTTGATAAAACTTTCACTGTCGGTCTGATGTTTCACTATCGGCTCAGTAGTCTGCATAGCAGCTATAAACCATAACTATTGTATGATACTAGCGTTTTTATTGTCACGGTTAGTGGATTGGGTGATTTATTTAGACAACATTCATGTATTGGCAATGTATATTTGATTTGGGCTAAAATTGACTTGGCTAATTTACTTTTGTGTGAAAATACAATGTATAATCAGAATTGGTGCATTTGTGTATTTAGATACTTATGATTTGTGTGTATAGAAATGTACTTCACACAGATGAGTTTTGTCTCAAAGGAGACTGAGGTAATGTTATGAGATGGAGAGAAAGTATAAGTTATTCAGTGGATTTAACATGCTAGTGTTTTCTATAACTGCCTAGTAATATCTATCTTCTTGTCAGTGATATGTTACACTTTTACAGTTACTGAAACTCATGAGTGACTCAAGCACTAATTACTAACTCATTCTGATTCATTCAGATTTTTGACTTTAATAGGCAACTTGCTTGTTTTATAATGTCTTTTTTATTTTTGATATCTAACCTTATTGTTTTGTGTTGCTTGAGGGAAGGAATGTGTTGTATCTTAAGTATGAGCGGAGTTTTTCAGTAGGCCTGGTGTATTGTCTGTTGGACACTAAATAAACAAAAGGATACTATTTTGAAATTTCATTTCTGTTTCTCTCTTTTTCTTCTCAATAACTTTAAAGCACTTGGGAGTAAAGTTGTCAATTTGTATTGAATCGAAATTAACCAGATCGAATCGAATCGTACCGGATCGTTTACTAATTTTATGAATCGTCCCTGAATCGAATCGTAGCCTGTGAATCGAGATTCGAATCGAACTGTTTTGTGAGTGAAAGATTCACACCCCTAATAAACACTGTTGATTTTTTAAAATACAAATGATGCTAACCTAACCTTGGGTTTTAGAATGATGAAACTTTTGAATTGTTGCCTTAGTACAGTGCTTCTCAATTATTTTCTGTGACGCCCCCCTTAGGAAGAAGAAAAAATTTCACACACCCCTTCCTGTGCGCGACTATAAATAGTATTATTTGTCTAGAAAATTGTTATGAGAACACCATTGTATCCTTTTATTAACATTATAAACAAAAAAAGAAAGAAACTTACAACAAAGACTGCACTGAGGACTCAAATATTAATGTGTTTTTAATGCAGCTTTGCGCACATTTGTTTACGTTTTACAGAAATGAAACTTAAAACCACCTCATTTGCATAAGCTAAAAGCACTGAAAAAATACGCTCTCTCCTTGTGCCACTGATGCGTCAGCTTCTGGCGGACTAAAGGACACGCCTCAGTGGAATATACGTGTTTTTTCTGTGACAGAGGATGTTCTGTTAATGGTGAGACTGTGCGTAAATCGCATGTGAGAACGCCACTGCCAACTACTGTTGTTGATGTGCAATTACACTTAGTTCTAGTACAGTACAGCAAAAAAACATGTTTCCCAGGGTCATACGCGCCCCCCCTGGCATCACGCCACGCCCCCCCAGGGGGGCCCGCCCCACTATTTGAGAAGCACTGCCTTAGTAGTTGTCCATTTAAATAAAACATTCTTTTGAATAGTGAAAGAACCTCAATTTGATACTTGTGACATGATGCTGGGGAGTTTACATGTGTCAGTATGGTGCAATGTTCACCACACATGACACAACACACACATTAGCAAACATTGCCAAAGAAGTTTTAAAATAGTCTGAAAACTCAAGAATAGAAAATGGTTTTAAACAGCACATTTTCAGGAGCCTGTGATCAATACGAGTGTTCATAATCCTATTGAGGAGTTTTATTTTCAACAAAATAAACAATGAATGTAACTGAAAAACTGATGGGTAATGCTAGCTTGCTTGTTTAACAGCACAAATCAGCTCACCTAAGTCAGTTCTTTATGAAAAGATGTTAGAACTGGAGTTACAGAGCTTCAGACAGAGCAGTGCCTTCTGTTGGCATCACACTTTCATGGAATGTTGATGATATCAGCTGCAAAGTATCAATATGTCACTTATACCTGGAATCCGAAACCAATTAATAGAACAGCTTTGTATTGTAGTTGTAACATGACACAAAAATATTGAATCAGATGTTGCATATTTCATATGTTATATTTCTGACCTATAGGACCCTATCTTGCAATGTTATCATCCAAATAAGACCAAGTTTGCACTCACACTAGGACTTTAGAACAGCTCCCAAGCACAGATCGCCCCTAAAGCCTCGTACGTTGGTCCAGTGTGAGTGCAATCGGACCATGCCCAGTCCAAACACACTGGAACTGGAGCTTCCCTTCCATAAGGACTGGGACAGAGACACCTCTCTTCTCCAGCTGTCCTCACAGAGATTTCTGCTGCTGGACTTAGTTTGTCTGCTAAAAGCAATAGCTCTGCTGCGTGACATGTAAACAAACAGCGCCGTGTGATGATGTCATCAGGCTGTGGCCCGGTTCGATTGTGCAGTGCGGGCCATAAAACCCAATGCAATGGTACTTGAGCATGGCACAGTTCTAAAGTCTAGTGTGAGCGCTCCCAAAACATCACAGTGGTACTAAACTGAGAATGGAGTTTACATTCATCCTCTGCTGCTCTGGGCCTCTTACGTGCTTGTGGCTCTTAATTGGGGTTTGTGGAAAGTCCGTATTTTTGTGGGTGTCTTTGAACGCCTCTCCTTGGACCCCTACCCCCCCACTGTCTCCCAGTGCCCCTACCCCCCCACTGTCTCCCAGTGCGGTCACGCCATTTCAAAGCAGCCTGTCGCAATCACACTATTAAGGATTCTTGGGCCAATCCAGTTCTATTATTTACCCTGTGCCCTGTGTTTTCCCATACATTTTCACTTCATTTGAAGTTTAAGCAGCTCTGGAGGTCAAAATCATGTGTCTAATGCATATTTAGGCAAACAGAAAACTCTATTCCACCTTATGGTGTTATATGGTAATACAGGAAGTACTCCACTGTGTTTTTAAACTTCATACACTTTCACAAGAACAGTCCTTCTCAATTATTTTCTGTGCCCCCCCCCCCCCCCAGGAAGAAGAAAACAATGTCACGCCCCCCTCCCTGCGCATGACTATAAATAGTATTATTTGTCTAGAAAATTGTTATTAGTTCACCTCTGCATAACACTGTATCCTCTTATTAACATTAAAAACTCAGTATATCGCGTATTTAAGGTTGCCGCCCCCTGCCCCAGAGCGACAACGAGAGCGCCACTGCCAACTACTGTTATTGATGTGCAATTACACTTAGTTCTAGTACAGTACGGCAAAAAAGCATGTTTCCCAGGGTCATATTCTTTCCCTGGCATCACCCCCCCCCCCCCCCCCCCAGGGGGGCCCCCCCCACTATTTGAGAAGCACTGCACTAGAATCATTTAGATCATTTCAAACTACCACTACATAACATCACAAAGGTAATAACCAGACCCCCCAGGATTTCGCGGGCATTTTTGTGATTGTTTCGGGCTAAAATGCCTGAATTTGCGTGAGCTTTTCCAAAAAGTTGCGATGAAAGTTGCGGTGCTTTTAAGGATTTTGTTGCGATTTTGTTGCGGGAGGAAGTGAAAGTTGCGATAAATAGTTGCGATTTTCACTTTTTGTAATTAAAATTGAGTAATATTTTGAATACTGAGTTATTACTGACAAAGAATAATACAAAGACACAGAGATCACAGATATGGTCCTAAAACAACCTTACCAACATCGAAAATAAATTACTACTAGGAGGGGACCCACCGCCTCTGCCGCACACACACACACAAACGCACCGTGCACCTCATCTCAGTTATGTCTCCTACACAGAAGGAATTTGGTCGGCGTTCAATACGTCGTCGATGATTGGTCAAAATTAGTAAAAATTGCGGAAAAGTTGCGGTGATTGGTCAAAATTGCAACACCGCCCTGAATTCACGGGGATTGGCTGAAGTTGCGTTGAAGTTGCAAATCGCAACATCGCAAATTCCTGGAGGGTCTGAATAACATTCTAATATGGTTTAACTCACACAAGTAAATTGTGTATAATATACAACCTTTAAAATTAACTTCCTCTGTTTCTTTCATATTTTTAACACAGCAAATCTGTAGTACAGTGCCTTTAACCATTCACTGTGGCTGTCCTGGATTAACCCCCCCCCATAAATAACATTATGGCTCAAAATGAAACACATGATTAAAATATTTACTCGTACGCTGACCCGGCTGTGGGGCTTTTTGTGGTGAAGTGCTGGGGTATGTAACTAACAATCTGGTTTGGAAAAATATGAAGAATTGTGGTTGCATTGGTCCAGGCGCCAAGATGTCATGTATTGAAATGACACTGGAATATGCTGCATTTGATGTTGCCGTGGAAATTGCTCTACATTATATTATCCGTGTAGTGGGAGCTCGGTAATGAGGCACAATGGAATCTCTCATAGCAGTGTCCCTAGAAATGATGGATTAAAGTGGGTTTGCATAGTTGTTTGTTTTGGGTGGCTTGTTTTGGATTCAGTGTAATATCTACAGTCAGGGGAGCAGCGGTTAGTAAGCCTGTTATGATAAAAAATGTTAAATGTCTGTTAAATATTACACAAAATAGTTTATTGTGAGCTTGTGTTATATGTTCTAATTTTGTTACCTCATCAAAAACATACCTGTTGTTGTGTTTTGCTCATGAAGTGGTAGTTATCATGGTAACAGCTGCCTTTCACCTTTAGTTCAGTAGAGAATGGGTGAAATCATCTAAATGATTCTAATGAAAGTGTATGGAGTTTCAAAACACAGTGGAGAACATTCTGTATTACCACATGTCATCACAAGGTGGAATAGAGTGTTTTCTGTTTGAGAGAAGAACGCAGGAGCCTAAACATGTATGAGTTTGTGTTAAACATGTGTGAATGTGTGAAACACAACTCCAGTTATGTTTTTGATGAGGTAACATTACAACAGATCAGAAAATAGATTAATAGGGGCCCTTTAAAGGGACAGTGTGTAAGATTTTTACCCGTTAATTACTGAAATTGAAGATACCCATTCAAAAATACATTGTTTTCCAAGCCTTTTCACTTCCATCATGAAATCAAAGTATTCTTTTGGACTTAGATATAGTCACATAAAAGGGGGATCTTCCCCATGCAGAGGCAGCCATTTTGAATACGAGAGCCGCAGAAGGACATTTGGGCTCCGCCTTAGGCAAGGCTCGTGGTTTTGGGTAAATAACACAAGCATGCTGCCGGATCAGACGTCGTAATGGATCTAACACGTGTTTTGGACTAAATTGTTTTACTGGATTTTATTCGCTGGATCCTTACGGACAGATTGAGACCAAGTTTATGGTGAAATACAGAGTTTGACCTGTGCAAAGCATTCTAAGGTAAGCTAACCTCGTTTTGTGCTTTTCCGTATAAAAGCCCCATGTGCTCGGGGAGTGATTGTTGTGCAGGGAAATGAATTGCATAGTCAAAAAGAGGAGACTGTAAGGTTTCATTTGATGTGTAGAGTGTCATGGTACATGATCGGGAATGTGTGTTTTCATGAGAAAATGATAAAAGGAGAAATTCAATTTGTCAACTGGACAAAGTTTGTTTGGTGGAAAACGTCTCGCCGCTCATCCGAGAGGCTTCGTCAGTTCTGGTTCTAGTGCTGGTTAGACCCTGTTTATATCTCGCTGCAGGGAGGAGCTCACTACACTGAAAAAAAAAAAGCTCTGAAAACTATCCCAGCTCCTCTGTCTCTTTTGTTTTACGAATTCCTCTGGTGTCTAGTATTAGCATATCTATAAGCCCTAGGAGGCGCTCACTACACTGAAATAGCTCTGAAACTATCAACTAATCTGTCTCTTTGTATTTCAAATTTCTCTGGCGTCCATTTTCGTCTCCCTATTCAAGACAAACGACCCTCTCCACCCCTCTGCAATGGCTTGTCTGTCCTAATGTTTCTTTGTCTGTTTTTGACTTGTGTCACGAGGAAACAGGAGGGATGACCCAAAATGCAGGACTACTGTTTAAGTACTTTAATAACAAACAAAGAACTGACCAAAAATCCAAAGACGCAAGACATGACTACTAATGACGAAACGTGACGAGACATTGACAATGGACCAACAAAGGGCAGAGGAGAACATGGGGTATAAATGCAGACAGACACACAGGTGTAGCACATCAGGGCGGGGAAAACAATCAACAGACAGGAAGTAAAACTAAAAGTAACAAGCTGACCAGAAATGTCAAAATAAAACACTGAGGACACAAAGGAATAAAATACACACAATATGCAATAACAGCCAAAAATACCATGAACCATGACAGTACCCCCCTCTCAAGGGACGACTCCCAGACGTCCCCAAGAGCCACAATGAACTCGGGAGGGCGGAGGGGGCCTGGAGGAGGGACAAGAGATCTGAAAACAGTCAGAATGGTCTGGGGTCATGAAGACAAGGGCAGTTCACAATGGAGATGGCAGTGAAGTTAGGTGGGATGTCTGGAGCTTAACTTGGATGAGGGGCAGGGCTGAGATCTGGTGGCAAGCTCCCTGGACGGAGAGCGATGTCCAGCGAAGCTACCGCAGGGGCTTGGGAGAACCACCCCAGACGGAGATGTGTCCAGCGGTGGCTCAGGAACAGAAGCAGGTAAGCTCCCTGGACGGAGAACTTTGTCCAGCGAAGCTGCTGCAGGGGCTCAAGAGAACGACCACCCCGGACGGAGAGATGTGTCCAGCGGTGGCTCAGGAACAGAAGCAGGTAAGCTCCCTGGACGGAGAACTTTGTCCAGCGAAGCTGCTGCAGGGGCTCAGGAGAACGACCACCCCGGACGGAGAGATGTGTCCAGCGGTGGCTCAGGAACAGAAGCAGGTAAGCTCCCTGGACGGAGAACTTTGTCCAGCGAAGCTGCTGCAGGGGCTCAGGAGAACGACCACCCCGGACGGAGAGATGTGTCCAGCGGTGGCTCAGGAACAGAAGCAGGTAAGCTCCCTGGACGGAGAACTTTGTCCAGCGAAGCTGCTGCAGGGGCTCAGGAGAACGACCACCCCGGACGGAGAGATGTGTCCAGCGGTGGCTCAGGAACAGAAGCAGGCAAGTCGAGGTCAGGAATCTCCAAAAAAAAAGCTCCAGCAAAATAGAATTCAGGGATGGTGGGCAGTCTGTAATGGCATTGGGCACCAGTGACTCTTGAGAAGGCGGTGGGAGCTGAAGTGGAGGAAGGAGGGCTTAACAAGCAGAGCTGGGCTACCATCTGCAAGCCCCATGTCTCCTCCTTGTGACTCTTCTGGAGGTAGCAGACTCATTGCAGGCATTGTCCCGGGCCTGCTGCAGAGCAGCTGCAGGAGACAATCCACTTCCCACACATTAACAAAAAAATAAAATAAAAAAGGAGAGTAGTCTGCTTGGGTCTGATCTGGTTGGTCCATTCTGTCACGAGGAAACAGGAGGGATGACCCAAAATGCAGGACTACTGTTTAAGTACTTTAATAACAAACAAAGAACTGACCAAAAATCCAAAGACGCAAGACATGACTACTAATGACGAAACGTGACGAGACATTGACAATGGACCAACAAAGGGCAGAGGAGAACATGGGGTATAAATGCAGACAGACACACAGGTGTAGCACATCAGGGCGGGGAAAACAATCAACAGACAGGAAGTAAAACTAAAAGTAACAAGCTGACCAGAAATGTCAAAATAAAACACTGAGGACACAAAGGAATAAAATACACACAATATGCAATAACAGCCAAAAATACCATGAACCATGACAACTTGGTTTGAGAATCGAATTATAGATGGGAGACAAGTTGTGTCTAACTCCCCCATTTCATGCAAAAAGAAAAAAACAAAAACAAAACGGGACCGTGTTTTATTTATACAGTAGCGGCGCGCGGCTCATGTCCGCGTTATGGTGCGCCCGGGTGACCCTCGAGGTCTGCCGTAGCTAAAACAGAAAGTGCAATAGCACCATCCACCTATGCGCCACCAATCCTACACACTGGGGCTTTAAAGTACTATATATATTGCTCAAGAAACGAATACTACTATAAAAAATAATTGTACTTATATTAAGAAGAAGAAGAAGATACGCTTTATTCATCCCTGTAGGGAAATTATTTCTCTGCATTTGACCCATCCTTCAGGTGCATATTTTGATAATCATAATCTTTAGTACCCATGATAAATACTGACCCCCAAAATATGAGTCCATCATGTATTGTTTGATAAGTCAATATAATAATTATCATTGTGTTTGCCCACTTATCCAGAGGTTGCTGATCAAATCCCACTCTTGACATAAACATCATTGGTCACATCCACAAACAGTGCAATTCCAGCTTCCACAGATGACCCCCCTCGCACCTAGTGTCAGTGTACGATGGCATAATGATTGTGAATGGGTGAGTGTAAAGTGTGTTGAGTGTCTTGGAGCTGGAAAAGTAGTATATAAAAATGTGCCCGTTCACCATAAGGCCACAAGTACAGACATCTTCTTTAATGCAACACTGATGTTTGTGGTGTTCTTTTTCCACAGTCTGAATAAAAGCTGAATTTTATAGTTTAAACAATGATCATTCTGGAACGGCGCTCTCTGAAAGCTGGAGGAAAACAGAACATGATGAATACTTGATGCTGATTGGTGGAAGCATCGTAACAGTGGAACTTTTGTTAAATCAGCTTCAGATTCAATTCCAGATTCCAACTCATAAATGCACAAAAGCAAAATCATAAATATAACATGTCCATCCACATTATGTTAAGTCAAAGTTTACTACAAAATTTACTTATAGTCAGGAAGTACTAATAGCATAGCAAAGTAACCAATATAATTTAAAAAAAGTAATAAAATATGTAATAAAATACCAAACTACAGGTATTTAAGGAGTATTTCACAGGAGGTAATACTCCTCAAATGAATTTCGTATTGCACAGAATATAGCATAGTGTGTATATAAGACGACCCTGATTATAAGACGACCCCCTCTTTTTCAAGACTCAAGTTTGAAAAAAGACTTTTTGAACACCAAATTTAATTTTTATACAGAAAATAATTACAGTACATCTGAAACAAATGATTATTACAATATATTCGAGAGAAAAAGCATGTTATTTTGCCTCATTCAAATCATGCAAAAACTGTCCATCACATCTTAATATCTGAACATTTAAATATGTAAACTAAAGTACAATCACATTTGTAAATGAATGGCTTCTGGTTTTTGAAATGTAAATAAACCAATCTACTGTGATAAAACAACAAAATTGCAATAACTGCATTAACCATCAAAGTGAAGTCTAAGTGAAGTCAGCTGCCGGTTCACCTGGCCGACCTTCGACCCACTTTTCTCCAGATTGTCGCTACGTTTCTCAATTTTCTGTTATCTCTTCTCTTATTTTCTTCTCTTTTCTTTCTTTCTGTTGCCAACTCCCAGCATCGGAAGTAGCTATTGGCCTGCCCAGAAGTAGCTAAAAGTAGCTAGACGAGCGAGCGGTCCAATCCAAACGTGAGAGCTTTTTTATTTTTTTGTGCGATAGTGGGCAAACTATAGCTTTTTATTTTTTTTTATTTTTTTTGGTGCTAAAGAACTAGCTTTTTAAAAAAAACTTTCTGTGCTGTACAACTAGCTTTTAAGCAGTGCTACTTGTGACTTTGTGTCGCCAAAAAGAAAAAGAAAACAAATCAGAGAGCATAGGCATACACTTATTGAGAATCAGAGCCTATGGCAGAGGAATGACCAGACTCCGAGGCGATCTGACGAGATGGAGGGAGCAGAGGAGAGACTGGTGTGTGTGTCTGTGCCTGTGAGTGAAGCGACAGTCCACAACAGTCCACGCTGTTCTCAACTCCGCCCCCGCCCCTCTCTGCCTGTGTCTCTCTGTCTCTTTCTCTGAACGGGGAAAGAGAGAAAACGGCGCAATTATTTTTCCCCCTCCCGCGATCTTGGAGCCTCTGATCACCAAAAAAAGTCGCTAGATTTGTCGCTAGTCGCTTTTGTCTAGGGGGGTCCAGAAAGTAGCTAAAAATAGCGACAAAGTCGCTAAGTTGGCAACACTGCCGCTAGCAGCATTCGCTTTAAAGATATCTGGCGCCATCTAGCGTTGGAATGTCTAGACCTCGAATCTAAGACGACCCCCGCTTTTTCAGTGTTCTTTCAAAGCAAAAAACATCGTCTTATATTCGGGCCAATACGGTATATATATATATATATATATATATATATATATATATATATATATATATATATATATATATATATATATATATATATATATATATATATATATATATATATATATCTCACATTGATTTTGTTCTGCACGTATTAAACAATGTAAAATAAAAAAGATCAACAATAATGCATTGAAATACTTTTAATAATTATATAAACAAAAATAGAGTGGAAATTAAAGGGATATTCCAGGATTTTTGACATGGGGGCTCATTTCCGAGTTAGCCAGAGTGCTGCAGAGATGTGGAGACACTTTTTAGCGAATTTCATGCAGTCCTTCCAGCTGCAGAGTTTTCAGATGCTAGGCTAGCGCAAGTCAATGGTAAATGGTAGCCGGATTTAAATAAGGCTTACCCACACCATAGTGCACCCAAAACAAGTCAACTATAATGCCAGACCGTCAATGTAAATATATGTTGATTGAGTAATTTTTTAAATCAAACTGAGTGTGAATAGCATGAATCATTCCATATCTGAGGGACTAGCTTCGCAGCAGCAGCGGAGTTTTACTTTACTCTAGTTGGTTGTGAAGTGACCAATCACGTAAACAGAGAAGCGAGAAAAGTCGTAATAGGGAAGACCACAGAGTGAAGACGTGAATTTTAAAAGAACTACCAGGCAAAATGGTGTTTCAGTGTGCATTTAGAAAATGTACAAATAAAGCCCGCAGGTGGGCACCACAAAGTTTTCACAGCTTTCCGGTGCACGATCGAGAAAGGACTCGACTGTGGCTTGTAGCTGCTGGCTTAGACATCAACACACCGGTGGAGACGCTACATAAACAGAAGATTTGCAGTGATCATTTCGGACCAGACGACTACACCAAATCCCTTGGAAAGCCTCGTCTGACAACCACTGCAGTACCATCTGTCTTTCCAAGCGCAAGATCCCGTGATGAAGAACAGGTTTGTACCTTTTTTACCCAAGCTTGCTCCTGTCGTTATGTTAGCCTGCTGGTCGATTGATGAAGATTGTGCTAGAGCTTTTGCTTCACTCTTGTATTCTACCCGGCTGACAGAAAAGGCATGCACGCTCATAAAGTTGTTGCTAGCCCGTGAACATTCGTCTAACGGCGTCTATACGGCTAACGATGACAGCTGAAGGTAAACAAAAAATAGCTGGAAGCCTAGCTGCAAGGTGATATCACTCCGCCCATCCCTAGCTTGATCAGGAAAAAAACGCACTGTTGCATAAGGACATAAACCCTTTAAAGTACAAGGTTGATTATATTTCTAAAATTGTTCCATCAACACAAACATTTGCATCGACAGTCTGGCGTTATAGTTGACTGGCCTCGAGTGTCCTTTGGTGTGGGTAACCCTGATTAAAATCAGGCTACCATTTACCATTGACTTGCACTAGCCTAGCATCTGAAAACTCTGCAGCTGGAAGGACTGCATGAAATTCGCTAAAAAGTGTCTCCACATCTCTGCAGCACTCTGGCCAACTCGGAAATGAGCCCCCATGTCAAAAATCCTGGAATATCCCTTAACCTAAAGAGACTATAGGGTATTTAAGGAGTAAGGAGTATTTCACAGGAGGTAATATTGCTCGAATGAATTTCGTATTGCACATAATATAGCACAGTATAATATACTATGCTTTAAATAACTAAATAACAATAAATAAATACATGCCATATATCTTAGCTGTATATCTATAAATAAACTTTTGGTCACATCAAAATTGACTTTAATAACAGTTCAGTAATTTCAATAAGCAGGACTCTCAAGTCTCACGCTTTGTGAGTGTGACACACGCAATTCGACGCCACACATAGCATTTCTCACGCAAATTTAGAGGCACCGCCCCCCCCCCCCCCCCCCCGCTCCTCGAAAATTACGCAGTCTCACGCACGACCTCGCTCAAAACTTGAGAGCCCTGCAATAAGCTAGCTTTAATTCCAAAAACAAAGTAAAGTGCACTTTCAAAGTTCTATTAAATAAATCAGTTAGTATTGGCATTGCAGCCTAATTCATTCAAAAAAAAAAGTTACAAAAGGAAATATTTAAGGTTCAAATAATATCAATCCAAACCCTCATGGCTAAATAAGCGCCGAGTCCAAAAAAAAAGTTACAAAAGTCAAAGTCAAATTGAATCAAAATAAAGTATTTCTCTACCGCTATAGCCTATGGCAAAACGTTTGGCTTTTATATAAACAAAAATAGAGTGGAAATTAACCTAAAAAGACTGTTAGTGATTGCGCTGATCGCATTGTTTCAATACTAGCGTTAGCATTAGCTTAGCCGCACTGTGAATGAAGATCCGCGGAGCCACATTATGCAGTGAGCAGCCACACAGCGCGGTCCGCACACAGCACAGATGATCGCCACACGAAAACTGATGTGTCCCAAACCTGTCCCGAAGGTCTCCCGAACGTGTCATGTGTACAAGTAGAAGTTAAAAGTCCATTTTCATGTCCTTATTGTTTCGCAGTGCCACACAAATATGCACGAGCTCTTCACAGCTGATCGGCGTACAGGGGAAACTCCTATAGCGCTCCTCGCGACGGGATTGGCGGTCACGCGAGCTTGGAAAATTATGTTGATTTATACATGCCCCATTTCTTTCCGCAAAAACAAGCCTATTTGAAATTATGTTTTTAATGTCACTAATGCTGTTATCTGAAACATGGAGAGGCTTCTTCATGATCTCAACTAGCACATTCTCCAAGAAAACGAAAATCACAAATTTTGAAAAAAAAAAAAATACAAAAATCGCATGTTCTCGGAATCTGTAATACCGACATGAGGGCTCAAAGTCCGTGGTGCGTCACGAATGTTCAAATGAACTAGTTCTGTTTTTCACATATTTAAGACAGCAAAAATCAGGTACAGCACCTTTAACAAATTAATACTCAGTTCAAAATACAGAACCATATTAGACCTATATATAACTACACAGTATTCTTTTTACTGAGACATTTGGGGTTATATAATGTCACATTTTTCTATAGTGACATCTCCCTCTGACATACCTTGAGCTTGGAAACATAGAACACTGTAAAAGACCTCTACAAAGTGTATTGATATGTGATTATTACATTAGGACTTTAATAGTGGATAATTGCTAGTACTTAAAGGGATAGCTTGGGTTTTTTGATGTGAATCTGTATGGCATCCCCTGCAGCAGTGTGGTGCATTAACACTGGCTTACCCCTGACCAGGGCTCTCAAGTCTCACGCTTTGAGAGTGTGACACACGCAATTCGACGTGTTCACACGCTCACACGCCACACATGGTATTTCTCACGCTAAAATTTTTTATAGCAATTCAAAACTGTAGCCACTGTTCACAGCGCTTCTGTGCCCAGAAAATCGGTAAGTTAATGCAGGCACCGCGCGTTTTCAGCGAAAAAAAGTCACTCGCACACCAGTACTCGAGTTGAGCGAACCAGGTCTAAACCAGGACTAAACCGGGACTAAACCAGGACTAAACCAGGACTAAACCAAAACTAAACCAGGTCTAAACCAAGACTAAGCCAGGTCTAAACCAGGTCTAAACCAAGACTAAGCCAGGACTAAACCAGGACTAAACCAGGTCTAAACCAGGAAAAAACCAGGACAAAACCAGAACTAAACCAGGACTAAACCAGGTCTAAACCAGGACTAAGCCAAGACTAAACCAGGACTAAACCGGGTCTAAACCAGGATTAAACTGGGACTAAACCAGGACTAAACCAAGACTAAACCAGGTCTAAACCAAGACTAAACCAGAACTAAACCAGGTCTAAACCAGGACTAAACCAGGACTAAACCAAGACTAAACCAAGACTAAACCAGGTCTAAACCAGGACTAAACCAGGACTAAACCAGGACTAAACCAAGACTAAACCAGGTCTAAACCAGGACTAAACCAGGACTAAACCAAGACTAAACCAGGTCTAAACCAGAACTAAGCCAAGACTAAACCAGGACTAAACCGAGTCTAAACCAGGATTAAACAGGGACTAAACCAGGACTAAACCAAGACTAAACCAGGTCTAAACCAGGTCTAAACCAGGACTAAACCAGGACTAACCCGGCACTAAACCAGGACTAAACCAGGACTAAACCAGGACTAAACCAGGTCTAACCCGGCACTAAACCAGGACTAAACCAGGACTAAACCAGGACTAAACCAGGACTAAACCAGGTCTAAACCAGGACTAAGCCAAGACTAAACCAGATCTAAACCGGGTCTAAAGCAGGACTAAACCAGGTCTAAACCAGGACTAAGCCAAGACTAAACCAGATCTAAACTGGGTCTAAACCAGGACTAAACCAGGTCTAAACTAGGACTAAACCAGGTCTAAACCAGGACTAAGCCAAGACTAAAGCAGATCTAAACCAGGTCTAAACCAGGACTAAACCGGGACTAAACCAAAACTAAACCAGGTCTAAACAAAGACTAAGCCAGGACTAAAACAGGTCTAAACCAGGACTAAACCAGGACTAAACGAGGACTAAACCAAGACTGTGTGTGATAACATATATCCTGTGCATTATTGAATTATTGAATGATAATATGGACTTTTTGTTATAAAAGCATTTCCATTTTAACAAAGTACCTTCTAATTCTGCCCTGCCCCCCCCCCGAAAAATATGTCACATAAATGAAAAATTTCACCATCCCCCCTGGTTAGTTTCATTTTACAACTCGACTACTACAACATTATAACATGGCTTAAAGCTCACAAGAGTCAGTTTTGCGTAATATAGGACTTTAACACATTAAACTTTTCACAAGCGTACGCTAGAACATCCATCCATCCATTTTCTTACGCTCATCCAGGTTTGTGTCGCGGGGGCAACAGTCTAAACAGATCTGCTGCCCAGATCTCACTGCACCAGCCTCTATGGATCCTCCTGCAGGTGGTGGGTCCACGGGAGAACGGCCCCACGTCGCTACTTCGGGCCAGGCTGCCAGACGTTCGCCATTGAGCACCCACCCCAGGCCTGGCTCCAAGGTCATGGTCAAGGGCGACATAACTGGCCTTGATGTATCTCTTGTCATGGGGGCTTCTGAACCACTCTTAGTCTGACCTGTTCCCCCAGGACCTGTTTGCCTTGGCTGATCCTACCATAGCTTCCGGGATCATTCGGGCACTCAAACCCCTCCACAACGTTAAGGTGGCGATTCAAGGAGGGGTACGCTAGAACAGAACAGTTTTCATATTTTGCAACTTTAAATTACAAAAGCCCTCATTTCTCTTGCACATAAACTAAACTTTAACTCAAATCTTTACTTTTCACACACATCCTGAATCCCTTAAACATGGCCGCACTGGGAGCATGCTAAACAGGCTACGTGCTGCTAATGCTAGTCCTGTCAGGAGTGCGCGATTAGCTTGCTGCTCTGATCACCATCACGCTAAATAGATCCTGACAGGACAAAAACAGGTGACTGGAACCACCTCTCCAGTTCTCCACCTCTTTGGCACGTAGACAACAGCTAGATTAGATTTCAGAGGGAGGTTGCTTTTCATGTCATTGGAACAGACCTGGACTCTTAAGGCTACGTTCACACTGCAGCCTGAAACGACCCAAATCCGATTTTTTTTGCCTCTATGCAACCTGTATCTGATCTTCTAATGGCAGTCTGAACGACACAGATCCGATTTTTTTCAAATGCGATCCAGGCCACTTGGATATGTGCTCCTAAATCCGATACATATCCGATCTTTTGACATGCGACTTCTGAACGGCCAGGTCGCGTTCATCCGACCTGAGTGTGTTTCCTCCAATGAGAGTGGTACAAGTAGGCGTTCACAAATGTGCACAAAAGTTCTTCTCGTCATGCGAAAATAGTATATGAACTCCGTATCAGTGAAGCAACGAAGCACGTAGAAATCCCACAACTCCTGGCTCTGACTCCGCACCAACACGTTCATTTCTATGGACTTTCATTGCTGCCACTGTCCTGCAAAACGCCGTGGCCAAAAACCTTGTCGTTCTCCTTCTCCATCTTCTCCTTAAAACAAATAAGCTGTACATCTTCTGGCTCCGGTACGAAAGCAACTTTAGGCTACTTCCGTAAACACTTAGCGTGTTCGCCGCGTGTGGCGTCATCGAGTCCTCCAAGGCGCATGCGGGGCACTTTTGGGGTGTTTAACGTTCACACTAGAGATCACATACAATTCGCATTTAACTGGAAATGTGAACAGCCTCGCAAAAAAATCGTATTTCACAAAAAAATCGGAATTGAGCATTAAGCCCTGCAGTGTGAACGTCGCCTAACAGTGATGGCGGTATATGTGTGCACATTTAAAGGTCTGAGATGATGCCAAATTGAGCTTTAATTCATGTTAGAATGTTGTTACCTCCTCAAAAACCTGGAGTTGTTTTGTTTCATTCATATATCTTTGAGCCATCCTTTATTATTAGTCTACACCTCCAAAGCTCTAAATGCTCTGTTACATCTTGTGATGTCATGAAGCGGTAGTTTTCAAGTTAACAGATACTTTTTACCTTTTTTTCCAATAGATATGGACAATTCCAGAACTGAAATTATCCAAGTGATTATAGTGAAGTTGTGTGGAGTTTAAAAACAAAGAGGAGTACTTCCTGTATCACCACATGACATCACAGGGTGGAACAGTTTGAGAGAACTCAGCCTAAATATGCAGCGTTTGTGTGTTAAACTTGAATGAAACAAAACACAACCCGAGGTATGTTTTTGATGAGGAAACCACATTATAAAATAGATCTGAACATGGCATCATATGGACACAGCAGTGGGTAGGTTAAAGGTCCCATGACATGGTACTTCTTTGGCGGCACGGTGGCTGAGTGGTTAGCGCTCTTGCTTCACAGCAAGAAGGGTCCGGGTTCGATCCCCGGGTCGCCCGAGCCTTTCTGTGTGGAGTTTGCATGTTCTCCCCGTGTCTGGGTGGGTTTCCTCCGGGCATTCCGGTTTCCCCCATCAACCCAAAACATGCACCATAGGTAAAATCCTCCAGCTTAGGGCCTGACCAAACCGAAGCAAGAAGATCATGGAGATGGTCCCCGGGCGCAGAAGTGTGCTGCCCACTGCTCCTGATATATGTATATATTATATATAGGATGGGTTAAAATGCAGAGAAGAATTTCTCCAGTGTGAGATCAATAAAGTTCACTTCTTCTTCTTCTTCTTCTTGATGCTTTTATATGGCTCCTTAATGGTTCCCTAATACTGTAAATGAATCCTTCTTCAAAATCAAGACTCAGTGCATGAGAAACAGAGATAAGATGAGAAAGAGTCATAAATATGTCTCTGGAAGAGGCCATTATGGGCGTTGTTGCTTGAATGCAAATGAGGAGGACAGAGATGGCCTATAGTAGCGGGTGGGGGCGTGGCCAAACTCTCCGCTCTCTCCTCTTCAGCTGTGCGCTGTGGCTGGCTCCCACTTCCGCGTTTTTTCGCGGAGGAGGAGATGAGAAGCGTTCCATTGAAAAATAAATACATTTCCACAGAAAATAAAATTAAACCACTGCTGTTCAAAGGTCCAGAGGCTCAGATAAAGGACTTCCGAGCCTAGAAACACTCGGACGTGCCTCCAGGCAAATAAAAAAACGCATTTCGCATTGCCTAGCGCATTCGCAGTCCAAACTCTCTGGGCGTGATTTACAGAGACGCTGAGTACAGACAGACGGGGGTGGAACTGCATTTTTCGATCTGATGTCAATAAGTTGCCTTGTTCAGAATCGCCCGTTTGAGCTGTGTTTTTTTCTAACGCAGAAAAGGATCGCAAATGCTCAGTTTAGACATTTCGCAACTTTTAACCATGGGGGGGGGCTAAACAGGGTAGGGGAGCTCACATTAACGTTCAAAAACCTCAGAAAGTGAAAATTTCATGCCATGGGACCTTTAAAACAGCATTTTTAACACTCAAGCCTCGAATACAGAGCAATAACACTTAACTAAAACATGCTAAAGAACTCCATACACCTTCACTAGAATCATTTAGATCAACTTCAGTTGCCAGTCTCTACTAAACTAAAGGTAAAAGGTAGCTGTTTATTTGAAAACTGCCACTTCATGACATCACAAGGTGGAATAGAGCAATGTCACATATCTGCACTAATGGCAGATCAGGAGTTTTAAGGGTTGAAATGTGTTGGATAATTTTAACATATTTTCAATGAACGGTACATTATAACATTAAGATTACAACACGATCCACTTTACAAAATCAGTTTAGGAAGTACCATTAAGGATTAGCTCTGAAAGTAGACCAGCCATCCCCAAATCAGCATCAAATGATACCTGAACATTATGAAGCTGTGAGAAGATAACATTCAATCAAATACTCATGCCGTCCCAAGACCTATCGAGCTGCATTAGGCACCAAATCTTCACCATCATCTGAAACTATAAAAAACTCACGACAAGCACGCACCCATTTGCAAACAGTATTATGACGAGATAACCATCCCCCCAGCGAAATTGGATACGCCTAAAATGTCATCAATAGCAAGGGCCGGAGACGATTGGATGTCAAAAGACTTTAGCGATAAATCCAGAATGCTCCACAGTATTGCATTAAATGTATCTATTTCCATGGAGACAAAAAAGTGATACCACCAAGTTATACATGTCAGATATGTGAAAAAGCGACTCCGCTCATGTTTTTTTTATAAAGGTGCACAGTGTAATTTTTTACCAAAAAAGGACCAAAAAAATTGAGCAAATTATATACAAATTCTGAAAGTATAGCTTTGAGACGTATTGATCTTAACACAAAACACACTTTCCCACCATGTGATGTCATGTCGTAATGCAGGAAGTGCTCCACTGTGTTTTTAAACTCCGTAACTCTTCACTAGAATAATTTTGAAAAACTCAGCCTGTGAATTTGTAATAATAATAAAGTGTGTGTGAATGAAACAAAACACAACTCCAGGTGTGTTTTTGATGAGGTAACAGCATTTTAACATGGCTAAAAGCTCACAAGAGTCAATTTGGTGTAATATAGGACCTATAAAGGTGCACTATGTAACTTTTTGGTTTGGGCTTTGCTTGTTTCTATGGACTATGGACATTTGAAAACAGTGTCATGAAGTGATAACCATCCCCCGGAGAAACTGGATACACCTGAATGTTATCAATAGCGAAGGATGGATATAATTAGACATCAAAAGTCTATAGCAATAAATTTGCTTTACTTTATTTTAGGATGGACTTTGGTTTGGTGAGATATTAAATGCCAAGAAGTTCTGTAAATGTGTCGTTTGTTATCATCTTTTTCCATTGGACAGGTACATAGAGCGGTGGCAGATGGGAGCAGGTTTTTTAATGGACAGAATAGCGACAAAGAAAGTTAAAAGTGTGAGAACAGAGCAGCTGGGACCTCTCTGTAAAAGGTCTGGGTTACAGGGTTACAGGCTAGTCCAATACAACAAATACAAGAGGAGAGAGGGATAGGTAGAAGCTATTCACTGTAAAAGGTAATATTTAAGTAATTACTGAAATTAAAGGTGCATTGTGTAACTTTTCTGGTGGAGGGTTTGTCAAAAGCTTTTCTCCATAGAGATGTTATTGCTTTGTCTGGAAGGTTTCACAGTATGGTCCATCCATCCATCCATCCATTTTCTTCCGCTTATCCAGGGCCGGGTCGCGGGGGCAACAGTCTAAGCAGGGACTCCCAGACTTCCTTCACCCCGGACACTTCCTCCAGCTCCTCCGGGGGAACCCCAAGGCGTTCCCAGGCCAGCCGGAACACATAGTCCCTCTAGCGTGTCCTGGGTCTTCCCCGGGGCCTCCCGAGGGAGGCGTCCAGGAGGCGTCCGGAACAGATGCCCGAGCCACCTCAGCTGCTCCTCTCGACATGGAGAAGCAGCGGCTCTACTCCGAGCTCCTCCCGTGTGCCTGAGCTCCTCCCCCTATCTCTAAGGGAGCGCCCAGCCACTCTGCGGAGGAAACTCATTTCGGCCGCTTGTATCCGCGATCTCGTCCTTTCGGTCATTACCCAGAGCTCATGACCATAGGTGAGGGTAGGAACGTAGATTGACCGGTAAATTGAGAGCTTCGCCTTTTGGGTCAGCTCCCTCTTCACCACAACCGTCCGGTACAACGACCGCATCACTGCCGACGCTGCACCGATCCGCCTGTCAATCTCACGCTCCATCCTCCCCTCACTCGTGAACAAGACCCCGAGATACTTGAACTCCTCCACTTGAGGCAAGGACTCTCCAACCACCCGGAGAGGGCGAGCCACCTTTTTCCGGTCCATGGCCTCGGATTTGGAGGAGCTGATCCTCATCCCAACCGCTTCACACTCGGCTGCAAACCGCCCCAGTGCACATTGGAGGTCCCGGTTCGATGAAGCCATCAGGACAACATCATCTGCAAACAGCAGAGATGAGATCCTGTGGTTCCAAAACTGGATCCCCTCCGGCCCCTGACTGCGCCTAGAAATTCTGTCCATAAATATAATGAACAGAACCGGTGACAATGGGCAGCCCTGGCAGAGTCCAACATGCACCGGGAACAGGTCCGACTTACTACCGGCAATGCGAACACAGCTCCTGCTCCGGTCATACAGGGACCGAACAGCCCTTAGCAAAGGGCCCCGAACCCCGTACTCCCAGAGCACTCTCCACAGGACCCCACGAGGGACACGGTCGATCTTCTCCAGATCCACAAAGCACATGTGGACTGGTTGGGCAAACTCCCATGCACCCTCGAGCACCCGATGGAGAGTCTAGAGCTGGTCCAGTGTTCCCCGGCCACACACAGTATGGTATTAAACCTTTCTATTTTCCTGGACACCAAACCAGACCCAAGTTACAGGTCAGAATGCCTGTTTTTCTACGTATTTTGAGCTCTAAAACCACCTGTAATTGAACAAATGTAGAGCTGTTTAATGCCATACTGTTGACTATTTCATTGCAGAGCAGTAACCAAAAAGTTACATAGAACACCTTTAAGTACAAAGAGTTGCTGTTTTTCTTAAGTTCTGTGTAACTAGGTGTGTTTTCCTCTTTCAAATTCAAAAATCTTGTTCCTCTGGTAGATACTTTTAGGTTTATATAAAATTTACAGACAGTCAATATAACATGCTTTTAATTCAAGCCAACTTTGTTTTTACAGTGGTTTTTGTTTCATTGTTTCCTTTTGGGAGTTGATATGGATGAAGCTTGAAGGGAGAAATTAGACTTGTCTCTCAGTAAAGCAGAATTGTCAAAGCAAACTATTTTACTTTAGCAAGTACAAAAACAAAGCAGTACTGAAGACTGATTTAGCTCCGACATGATCATAATAATGTACTTTGAATGACTTTTTGTTGTACAAATAAATTTACTTTGGAATATGTTTGGAACTGAAAGTTTTTGGTCGTTTTCACGCCTTGTTTGGTTCGTTTAAAACGAACCAGAGTTCGTTTGTTCCTTTGATTCGGACCTTTTGTTCTGGTGTGAATAAAAACCAAAAGTCTCGATCTGGAGCAAACAGAACCAAGACCACCTAAAAAGCTCGGTCTCGGACCGGTTCCATACGAATCCTGGTGCGGTTGGTTTGAGGTGAGAATGCAGACTGGACTCGATCCGACACAAGTTGGCTTTTTGTACTTAACGAGCTCCCGTCGTATGTCGAGCATTATGGGAAACCGAGGCTGACGAAACGAAACGAAACAAAACGAAACTTATGAGGTTTACTTACATTTTGTGTAAAGAGCAAGAGTCAGAACTTGATGCACACATGAGTTCTGTCCTCCGTAGTCGTCTTGTCCTGTGTCTTCATCATTTGTAAATTGATTGTAAAATAGTGTAAACCTCACGATGCTGCTCAAACATTTGTGAGAACTGTAAAAACTGAGCAAACCATATCGCTAAGGCTGGATTGAAAACAGCAACATAACACCGTTATTCTCCTCCTTCGGCGTTTGGACACTTCATTTCTGTCCAGTGTCTGAGCGACCTCAGCACATGCGCTTTTGTTTATAGATGTTAGTTCGCTTGGGGAAAAACTGCAGTGTGAAAGAACCGCACCAAAATAAAAAAAATAAAAAAACATTTGGTCCGGACCAAAGCAAGTGAACTATCGGACTTTCCTGGTGTGAAAACGACCTTTGAATGAAACAAAAAATAAATAAATAGCAATGATATACAATAAATTATGTGATTGAGGAAAAATTAATTATCATCAGCACACTTCGTTTTTGTTTGTTTTTTTTAATTCAGGATTTTTTTATGCTAGACAGTGTATTACATGTTACTACTTATTTTATTATTTGTATTATTTATTATTTATCTTTCAGTGTGCAATTGAAATTCAGCTTCATTCTTACTGAGAATGCTTATTTTCATTTTTGGGAAAAAATAAAAATAAAATCCTATATAGTCTAATAAAAAATTACATAATTTTTATTGTCTTTCCTCATGCATTCCAAGCATCCTAATTATACACTGCCATTCATTTATAAATGCTTTTAACTACTGCAGGGTTTTGCTGATGCGCACTTCCTGAACATATTCTGACCTCAAGAGCTGCTTTCTAAAATATATTGCACCAAGACAAATTTTGTTCAAAATATATGGGTACAATTGCACATTTGGTACAATTTTTATTTCTATTTTTAAAGCTAAAAAATAGCAATAAATATATTTATTTACACAGCCATTGTTAAAGGAAAAGTAACGTTTTTTTTACAATTTGAGCCTTATTTCGGTAATAAAACAAGTTGTTTTACTCACCCATATCACTTTGGTGTCATATGGAGCATTTCCGGAGATGTTTTAGATTAGCGTTAGGCTAACGCCGTTAGCCTAGCGCGACTTATAGCCATAGCTCGGGGCATTCCCCGAGCATGTAATATGCCCCGTGCGGGCTCCAAATAACACAAACTTTAGCACTTTTCAAATCATAGAAGCTCGATGTCTTGGTCTACAATTTCGTTTGGTCAAAAGTGGCCTGTAATCCGAGATTTAGCCATAGTTTCAAGTAGATGAGGAGGACAGTGCGCATGTGCGGACTGTGCTCTCAGCTCCCAGGACCCAAACATGGAACGCAAAGCTGTAAACTATGGATAAATCTCAGATTACAGGCCACTTTTGATTCAAACGAAATCGTAGACTAAAGACATCGAGCTTCTATGATTTGAAAAGTGCTAAAGTTTGTGTTATTTGGAGCCCGCACGGGGCATGTTACATGCTCGGGGAATGCCCCGAGCTATGGCTATAAGTCGCGCTAGGCTAACGGCGTTAGCCTAACGCTAATCTAAAACATCTCTGGAAGTGCTCCATATGACACCAAAGCGCTATGGGTGAGTAAAACAACTTGTTTTATTACCGAAATAAGGCTCAAATTGTAAAAAAAAACGTTACTTTTCCTTTAAGTTTACATTAAATAAAACAGAAATGTGAATATGTCTTTTCTGTTCTGTAATGAATAAAATAAAACATCTTCATAGAACTATTAGTCTCTTTCTCTCTCCACAGCGGCTTGTAGCATATCCACTTGACTGGGCGATTTCTCTGTACGCTAAAGCGAGTGCATGAACGTGAAAAGAATCAAATAAGTTCATATTGGTATTCCTGACCCGTAAAGCTTACTCACCACAGGGATGTTGTGGCTGACCCCTTTTGGATTGTTGCACACGTCTGTTTTGTTCACATTGCATTCCAAGAAATAAACTGATGAACCCTGGTACACCTTTAAGATGGCGAGGAGAATTCCCATGATGCTTTGCACTCGGGTAAGCATGCAACGCCTATTAGGAGGGACGGATTCAAGATTGGAACTTAAATGGCGTTCAGTCGGATCTAATGGTAAATACAGGAGTGGTGACGTGGTTTGGGAGGAAAGATGGGAAGCATGTGGGAGTCATTTTAAAATCAGAGGTTTTGATAAAGCTCGCGATTTAAGATGACGAGCGCCAAAAAGGTTAACATAGCATTTTTGTGGTCACTGATTTTTTGTGTTGCGTCCAAGAAGGGGAAATCTGAACTGAAAAGATGAATTTTGTAATTTGTTGTAATCAAGAGGAGCCATTCTGACGGATGAAGATCATATCAAAGAATGGAAACTGGAAACTTGGTTTGAAAAATGTTTATTTTAGTGATGGGATCAGTGTGACTTCCTTGTTGTTTGAAACGGGCCCCGAGAGTTATTTATAGAAAAAGGATCGATTTTTGTTGTATATATTTGACTACTACTACTACTATACTACTACTACTACTACTACTACTATACTACTACTACTACTACTACTACTACTACTACTACTACTACTACTACTACTACTATTACTACTACTACTACAACTACTACTACTACTATTACTACTACTACTATAGTACTACTACTACTACTACTACTACTACTATTACTACTACTACTACTATTACTACTACTACTGCTACTACTAGTACTACTACTACTACTACTACTACTACTAATATTATACTACTACTATTACTATACTACTGCTACTATACTACTACTATACAACTACGACTACTATAACTACAATTACTATACTACTACTACTATTACTACTATTTCCGCACTTTGCTATTAATACACTGATTTTTAGTATGATACTATGCCATTTTTAGGTGCATTTTTTATCCATGAATTATGATTCTAATAAGCTTTTGGTGGTGGTACCAAAAGCTGATCTATGACATCTTTAGAACAAGAAACAAGGATTATGACTTCTGGTTGAAAACCAGAAACCCTTACCCTAAATTATATTGGTTACTTTGCTATGCTATTCGTACTTCCTGACTACAAAATTAATTCGTTCCAGAAGTGGTTTCGTAACGTGAATTTTTCGTAAGTTGAGAAGCTATTTCAATGGAAAAGGCCTGATCCGTTCCAAGGATACTTTTTATAGTGTAACTTTTTTTTTTATAGTGTAACATTTGTGTTCTGCGTCCTGATTGGCTAAGAGACTGTAGACCCAGGACTAAACGTAGAATAAACCAGGTCTAGACCAGAAATAAACCAGGTCTAGACCAGAACTAAACCAGGTCTAGACCAGGTCTAAACCTGGACTGGACCTGGACTAAACCAGGATTATCCCGGGACATGGCAGTGCCGTTGGAGGAGCGCGTTGCTCGTGTCTCCGCGCTCCTTGCGCGTTCCGCGCTAGAGCCAAGAGGCCGAGAAAGACGCTCTTTCAGCGGGAATAAGAGCGGGGCGGGGCGGGCTCTGGTTCTATGTGACCTCCAGAGCCGGGGGGCTGACACTGTGAGCTAACAGGCCGAGAAAGGTGCTCTATCGGCGGGCAAGACCGCGGGGTCTCGCTCGGGGCGGGCTCTGGTTCTATGTGACTTCCAGGTCTAGACCAGGACTAAACCATGTCTAGACCAGGTCTAAACCAGGACTGGACCAGGTCCAGACCCGGACCAAACCGGGATCAGACCAGGATTAAATCACCCCGTGCTCGCCCGCGCGTGCTGGGCCTCGAGGCGGAGGCACGGCCCGGGCGCCGCGGCTCCATCCCGCGCCCGCAGCCCCGGTGTAAGCGTGGCCTTACCAATTCACCAAGTGTTGGATTGTTCACTCACTAAGGGAACGTGAGCGGGGTTTAGACCGTCGTGAGACAGGTGAGTTTTACCCTACTGATGATGTGTTGTTGATAGTAATCCTGTGTCTCCGCTCCCCTCGCTCGTTCGGCGCTATATTGAGCCCTGTCTCCCCTCACGCTTCACTATCAACACATTCCGTTGAAAATCTATGAAAGTTCGAGTGTTAAGCGAAAGATAAGCGAGAAAAGCCCGACTCCAGTCTGAGAAAAGCGTAGAATGTGTGTGGTGAGGCATTTACAGCCCTAAAACATGTAGAACAATTGCCAAATACAAAGTTGTCCTACCTCGTGGACCTCTCCCACTGCGGGCACCTCTGGAACCTAACCCCGTGTGTGTTGATAAAGTGTATTTACGTTTCGGGGCATCTGAGCGCGCATTAATTGAATTTTTGAGATTTCGTGTTTCGTATCTAGAGACCAAAATTTAACGTGAAGGCGTTTCGTAACTTTGATTTTTCGTTTGTTGGGGCTTTCGTAAGGTGAGGTACCACTGTATCAGTAAATTTTGTAGTAAACTTTGACTTAACATATTATCCTGTGTATTATTAAATTATTGAATGAGTCTGACCTGCCTGGACATTAACACCACAGTGATGTCATGATGGGGGAGGGCTTAGCTTCATGTCATGCAAATTAGGCAAGGAGGGCTGAAGAGAGGAAAGTTCACGAGTTTTTTTCAGGGCTTTCAAAAATCTGTTGTGTCTCCTTTCAAATAGCGACAACTTCTTCAAATATGGTCAGATTTCCATGTGTAAGACATCATTGGAAAGCTTAGAATCTATACTTTCAGAATCTGTGAATAACTCAAAATGCCTCCGGGAGCCTATGTGTCCTGAAATCCCACGGTCAGTCACATAATATATTACGCAAAATATATTACGCAAAATTGGCTCTTGTGAGCTTTAAAGGTGCACTGTGTAACTTTTCGGGTTAGGGGTCCTTTACTCACCTGCTTGTTTCTATGGATATGTCATAGCTCTGCCAGGAAAGTTTCACAATATGATAAACTAAACAGCCTTGCCTTACATTTGTTCACTTACAGGTGGATTTGGTGGTCAAAAAGATCTAGAGAAACAGGCATTCTGACTATGAATGGGGTTGTCTCTCCGCAAATCTGACCTGTAACTTGATCTGGTTTGGTCTCCATGAAGAAAGAAAGGTCTACAGTGGTCCCTCGTTTATCGCGGGGGTTAGGTTCCAGAAATAACCTGTAATCAGTGAATTAGGACAACTTTATATTTTACAATTATTCTACATGTTTTAAGGCTGTAAACGCCTCACCACACACATTATACACTTTTCTCAGACTGGTATTAACATTTTCTCACATTTCTCTCTTGTTTAAACACTCAAACTTTTGTAGATTTTCAACAAAATGTATTAATAGTGAAGCGTCTGTGTGTGTGTGGGGGGGGGTGCGCGGATATGTGCACATGGATATGCCGTGTTTTGGAACAACGCATATCCATGTGCGAAAGCCGAGTGGAAAGCGACCTGGATATCATTTTGAGCAAAACTGAGGCCACCGCTAACAGTGCCGAACTGGCTGATACAGTTCACTGCTCCGAAGACGCCTCTGAGCACCAGCCCGGCAGACCCCTGGATTGTTGTAGCCCGTAATGACTGCAGACAAGGTAAGCGAATAAACCGCTTGTCCTGCTCCTCCTCCCGTGATGGCTGAGGACATAGTAAGTGCTCCTCTTCCACTATGAATGTAGCTTTGTCAAATAAATTCAATATCCTGGACCATGAGGATTTTCCCCCACTAACCCGCGCTCACAAGGGTTGGTTGCATTTCACCCCGGCTCCAAAATCAGACCGCCCTGGAGTTCGGGGCATGGCTATCAATGCGTCGCCAATGCTCCACAGCTCTCTAGGACTTCCCCAACTACGGCCCCAGTGCCGCCTGGAGATCTGGCCTTGCACGTGCCGGGTTCGTGACGGGGGAAAACCCACTGTCCCCTCTCCGCACGCAAGTGCCCCACTCCCCCCTGCGGCTCCCTCGGCCGCACGCCTCCTGTCACTCGTGAAGGACATCATAGACTCTGTCCCTACCACCCTGTGTGACCATCCCAGGTTTAGACCTGGTCTAGTCCTGGTTTAGCCCAGGTTTAGACCTGGTCTAGTCCTGGTTTAGACCTGGTTTAGACATGGTTTAGTCCTGGTTTAGTCCTGGTTTAGACCTGGTTTAGACATGGTTTAGACCTGGTTTAGGCCTGGTTTAGTCCACGTTTAGTCCACGTTTAGTCCTGGTCTAGTTCCGGTCTAGTCCCGGTCTAGTCCCGGTCTGGTCCCGGTCTGGTCCCGGTCTGGTCCCGGTCTTGTCCTCATGTCTTAGTCCCGGTCTGGACTTCCTACGGATCTGTGACTCATGTCTACGCTGATACACTATAAAAATTTTTTTTTAAAAAGAAGCCGCGAAACAGCAAGGCCGCGAAAAGTGAACCACGATAGAGTGAGGGGCCACTGTAATACTGTATTGTACAATATTCTGGAGAAGGCAATAACATCTCCATGGAGAAAAGCATTTGACGGACCCTTTACCAGAGAAGTTATACAGTGCACCTTTAAGACATGTTATAATGTTGTTACCTCATCAAAAACATGGACCTGGAGTTTTGTTTCATTCACACGTTTGAGTGATCCTTTATTATTAGTCCGTCATCTCCAAAGCTCATAATGCTCTGTCCCACCTTGTGATGTCATGAAGCAGTAGTTTTCAAGATAAGAGGCAGTTTTTTCATCATTTTGGTTCATACTGTGTCCGGAAAGGGCAATTTGGGCTAAATGTCTTGCTTACAGACACAACAACAGTACACGCTCAGGTGACGTTTAAACTCATGATCTGTTAAATACACAGGTTTTATATTCTGGGTTTCAGGCAAATCTTTATTTCCTTATTTGGAGGATTTTGTGAGGCCCATTCTCCATTCAGAAGATACAACATTTTGATTTGAATTGTATTATTACTATAACAGGCTTGTTGTCATGACAAATCTTTCAAATTAGGAAGGAACATCCGTGACAATAATTCTTTGATCATTTTGACTTCAGTTATGACCCCAAATATGTTTTATTGTTATTATTTTTATTTTTTTTCCCAAATCTCAGCTGCCACACCCTTTTTCACCCACGTTCAATGTAAGAACAATAGAAATTCATATGCCTGACCTCCAAAAGACATTTCAGGACATTCATAGAGTTTGCAGACATCACATTGTGTTTATTTTTGCTTTTGTCTTGAAGTGGCTGAAGCTAAGTCTGTGGATTTTCCCTGATCCAACAATATGTATTTTGTAATGCTCAGTTGTGGTCCAGCCTCAAAATTTGGTCTCTGAGTTTTTGACCTTTAATTTTTTTCCATCTATATTTATCTGCCCTGACCACTCACACTATTTTAGCTTCTTAAGACTGTAAACCTGTGGCTTACATTATAGTCTTGCATGCTTCCTTGCTAGCATGGATATAGGATTTGAACTAAATCTGTGCAATTCCAGGTTGTTTAAATGGTGCATTGTGTAACTTTTCTGGTGGAGGGTCCATCAAATGCTTTTCT
Organism: Paratrypauchen microcephalus; assembly: GCA_036785185.1. Lineage (NCBI taxonomy): Eukaryota > Metazoa > Chordata > Actinopteri > Gobiiformes > Gobiidae > Paratrypauchen > Paratrypauchen microcephalus. The sequence continues at coordinate 612,585 of JAVJIX010000058.1, read as the reverse complement.
CCATGGAGATGTTCTTGCTTTGTCTGCAGTGATTCACAGAATGGTATTTTAAATCTTTATATCCTCATGGAGACCAAACAAGACAGGTCAGATCTGTGGAGAGGTGACCCCGCTCAATATTTTGAGTACACAAAATTGACGCTTTAAGCCATGCTAGAACATTGTTACCTCATCAAAACATACCTGGAATTGTGTTTTGTTTTATTCACATGTTTATTATTAGTCTGTCTACATCTGCATCTACAGCTCTAGGGCTCTCAAACCAATACAGTACAGTGGTACCTCACCTTACGAATGACCCAACAAACGAAAATTTCAAGTTACGAAACGCCTTCACGTTAAATTTTTGTCTCTAGATACGAATGAAATTTCAAGTTACGAAACGCGAAATCTCAAAAATTCAAATAATGCGTGCTCAGCCACACACATTATACGCTTTTCTCAGACTGGATTTAAACTTTTCTCACATTTGTCTCTGTTTAAACACTCAAACTTTCATAGATTTTCAACAAAACGTATCAATATTGAAGTGTGGGGGGAAGCGGGAGGGGGGAGAAAACTGCGCGGACACGTGTGGGCAGCATGACCCGGCGCGGGGCTGACAGCAGGACTAGACCAAGGTCTAAACCTGGACTGGACCAGGACTAAACCAGGACTAAACCAGGACTAAACCAGGACTAAACCAGGACTAAACCTGGACTAAACCAGGACTAAACCAGGACTAAACCTGGACTAGACCAGGTGGATTAAAGTGCCGCGTGTGGGTCTATTTCCTGGTTTCTCACGAGTCACAGCTGAGGCGAGCAGGGAGGAGGAGACCGCAGGGAGGAGGGGACACGCAGTGTGAGCGCATGTGAGCGAGAGCCATGCAAGAGCCGGTGGTCTAGACCTGGTCAGGTCTAGAGGAGGTCTAGAGGAGCCGCGGTGGTCTGGACTAAACCAGGACTAAACCTGGACTAAACCAGGAGGAGCCACGCTCACATGCGCTCAGACTGCCTGCGGTCTCCTCCTCTCTGCTCGCCTCAGCTGTGACTTGTGAGAAACCAGGAAATAGACCCGCACGCGGCGCTTTAATCCACCTGGTCTAGTCCAGGTTTAGTCCAGGTTTAGTCCAGGTTTAGTCCTGGTTTAGTCCAGGTCCAGTCCAGGTTTAGACCTTGGTCTAGTCCTGCTGTCAGCTCTGCGCCGGGTCATGCTGCGCACACGTGTCCGCGCAGTTTTCTCCCCCCTCCCGCTTCCCCCCCACACTTCACTATTGATACGTTTTGTTGAAAATCTATGAAAGTTTGAGTGTTTAAACGAGAGACAAACGTGAGAAAAGTTTAAATCCAGTCTGAGAAACCAATCAGGACGCAGAACACATTGTTACACTATAAAAAAAGTTACACTATAAAAAAAAAAAAAAAAAACTTGGATCGGGGCCTTGGAACGAATCAGGCTTTTTCCATTGAAATAGCTACTCAACTTACGAATTTTTCACATTACGAAACCACTTCTGGAACGAATTAATTTCGTAAGGTGAGGTACCACTGTATTTACATTTACATGAGAGCTTTAAATCTGAATAAAAATAATTTAATTCAGAATAAAAATGTATTCTGCTTTAAAAAGACCATGTAAACACTTAATTCCTAGTGAAAATCACTTTTAATTCTGAAGTAAGTGGGTGGTTTTCCAATTTTAAAGCCAAATTAAGTAATTCCTCGATCATGTAAATGTTTATTCTTCTTACAAATAATTCCGGTCGTTCAGCGCATGCTCGTTGGGTTCTGATCCTGCTCCACCAGTCCTCGCTTTGGACTTTCATCCACTGCTCTTTGGATTTACGAGCGAGATGTGTGGAGGTAGAGCAGCCTCCTTAGCCGACAGACGTAAAGTGTGAGGATAGAATTCTCCAGCTGCTGCTTAATTATCATCGGAATGACTGAGAAAAAAATTTGTATCATGTTTGTGTATATGGCGTAACGACAAACCGAGATGTCTCGCTAGCCTTGAGAGGGTGCAGACGTCTGTCTCTTCCTCCTTATCTCATTGCTCTGTTGTGTGTGTGCCTCTGTTTTTCATCATTTTTCTACCTTTTGGAGTAGATTTTCCAAATTCCTAAAATATGGATTTGATCAGCTGGACCCTCAGCGCAATTGATACTCTTTTTTCACGGAGGAGTGCCACTCCGGGAGAAGTGGTGAGTCCGGACGGTACTTTTGCTGCTGGATGCGAGGGACTCATATCGTGCGTGGCAAGTCGTATGTTTGGCACCAATGTACCTGGAGGATGTGAAGGATATTTACGTATTTGGATTTCTGATAGCTGGACATCTGTTGATTGGCCTGGGATTGTTCATGATCTATCGCAAAATTTGTAAGCTGGCAGCAAGTAAAGAGTCCCCCAAGCTGTCTGCAGCAATTTCGAGCCACTGTGAAGCCGTGGGAGATCTCGTGAAAGGAGTACATCAGAAAGTGACACAGGGTGAGGACCTTTTGGAAGGATTTCAACCAAAGGAAACATCTCGAGGTTTGGATATCATCATGGGCATGCTTACAGAACTGAGTAAAAGCAATGCAAATTAATCCCTCTGTAAAAATCCTCCTGTGAAAATCTTTCTCCTTGGTTATCTTTGTTATCTTTGTTTTGGCTTCCATGCAAGAACACTCCCAAGGCCACAGATGTGGCTTGTTAACATGGACTCTACATAAACAGTGGCACACACTATTGGATTATTCACACTGACATGATTAAGTAAAATGTTTCCCTGTCTTTTTAGAAAGGTCTGCTCTCTGCTCTCGGTTTCAGTCAATTTCACTGATTTCTGATCTGATCCCTGCCCCACCCTTCCTTCTTGTTGCCAAAGAAAAAGACACCGTATGTTACCTGTCCAATTGTTTTCTGTCATTACATGTTGTGAAATAATTGTCATTGATTGTATTGCATCTTTTCCACTCTGCATCTCCCAGTCGGCGGCGCGCAGGCGCAGCGGCCCCCCTCCCCCAGCCACTCTATCTATGACTATGACTATGACGGTAGCAATGTGAATTGAAGTGAAGTGTTTTCTTCAGGTAGATGTAAATGCGTTTGTGTGCCCCCTGTCCAGTCAGAACCATTCCCGACCCCCAGACATTGAGTGGAATTAAATAAAGACGATTTAACATGTTTTCCATGTAAACCTAAGTTTGGAATTATTATTTCCAAATTTGCAAATTCAAAAGAGAATATTTTAATTCAGAACAATTTAATTCAGAACAATTAATTCAGAATGTCTCCAGCTGAATTGGTCAATAGGCAGAACTTTTTATATAAATATTTAAGTTATTCTGCCATTACCTTGTTTTGACCTTGGATTGTGATACAGCCCTAATTGCTTTTCCAGGCCTCATAAATAGTATATTGGCTCTGGCTCTGTCAAAGCTGTGTTAAATGCATAAATCTGAATGAATCACTGGATCAATACCTCTTCAGTGCTTAAAACATTGTTTCAGTATTTAGCTCTTTGTGAAAAAAAAGTTTAGACACTCTGTGATGTAATCTAGTGGTAGTTTTCAAGTTAACAGCTGCCCTTTTTTTTTATTTTATTTGACCTTTATTTAACCAGGAAATGTCCCATTGAGATTAAGAACCTCTTTTTCAAGGGAGTCCTGTCCAGGAGGCAGCAGCAAACACAAAACACACTTACACATTTACACAGATAAGACATAAAAGTTTAAAAACAGTAGCTCAGTTGGCTCTTGACAGGTTGACCGTGTATGATCCCAGCTCCCACAGATGAGTGCTGCTGTTGTGTCCTTGGGCAAGACACTTAACCCACCCCTAGTGTCTGTGGACACTGGTAGCCCCCATGGCAAAAGATACATCAAGGCCTGTTGTGACGTGAGCCGTCCTCCTGTGGACCCACCACCCGTGGGAGGATTCATGGGGGCTGGTGCATTGTGTTCTGGGCAGCAGATCTGCTTGGACTCTGCCCCCGCGACCCAGAAAATGGAAAAGCAGAAGAAGATGAATGAATGAATGAATGAATGAATGAAGTTTAAAAACATAAAAAACAAGTGCAGATTGTGGAATTGGTCTCAAAAGCTCTCGGTTGGATTTAAAAGTGCTCAAGCTGTCTCTACATCTGGTATGAGCCTAATCATCTTCCAATCAACACTACCCAAGTCATGATGATATGCTTGTTCATTAAAATGTTTAAGGTTAAAATGTTTAAAGGGACAGTGTGTAAGATGTTTACCCGTTAATTACTGAAATTGAAGATACCCATTCAAAAATACATTGTTTTCCAAACCTTTTCACTTCCATCATGAAATCAAAGTATTCTTTTGGACTTAGATATAGTCACATAAAAGGGGGATCTTCCCCATGCAGAGGCAGCCATTTTGAATACGAGAGCCGCAGAAGGACATTTGGGCTCCGCCTTCGCCTTCGGCAAGGCTCGTGGTTTTGGGTAAACAACACAAGCATGTTGCCGGATCAGACGTCGTAATGGATCTAACACGTGTTTTGGACTAAATTGTTTTACTGGATTTTATTCGCTGGATCCTTACGGACAGATTGAGAGCAAGTTTATGGTGAAATACAGAGTTTGACCTGTGCAAAGCATTCTAAGGTAAGCTAACCTCGTTTTGTGCTTTTCCGTATAAAAGCCCCATGTGCTCGGGGAGTGATTGTTGTGCCGGGAAATGAATTGCATAGTCAAAAAGAGGAGACTGTAAGGTTTCATTTGATGTGTAGAGTGTCATGGTACATGATCGGGAATGTGTGTTTTCATGAGAAAAGGAAAAAAAAAAAACAGTGAACGAGACCGCGTTTTATTTATACCGTAGTTGTCAGCGAGGGCTCGCACAGCGCCGGGTGCGCCTCACGCGTTCGTGCGTGGGTACGCGAGTTGTCCACGTTACGGCGCGCCCGGGTGACCCCCGAAGTCTGCCGTAGCTAAAACAGGAAGTGCAATAGCACCTTCCACCTATGTGCCACGAATCCTACACACTGGGGCTTTAAGGGTTAGATTTAGGCACCTTGGTGTTTCTAATGGCGGCAACAACACAGTGGTCACTTAAGTCATTACAGAAGAACCCAGGGATTTTACCTTTAGTTCAGTAGTGACATTTTTGGATGGATAAAGTAAGTAGTGAAATCATGTAAAGTGTTTAAAAACTTCCTGTATTACCTGAGTGTTTTCAGTTTAAGAAAATAACTTTGCCTAAATTTGCAGGGTTTGTGTGTTAAATATGTGAATGAAACAAATACAAGTCCAGGTATGTTTGTGATGAGGAAACAACATCATAACACATTCAGAAAACAGCGGAATATGGGCCCTTTAAATGTCATTATGTAACTCCTTGTATGTTTTAGTCAAATATAGTCGAACGTGTCACATACGTTTTCATGAGCACTAAATCATGTTCTGGTTGCGTTTCAACATATTGTACGCTGGCAAAAGGCATTTATTATTTTTATTTTTTTGGATTACAATGTGGGTAGCTGGAGGGATGTGGCCTGGGTGAATTCTTCAAACCTTGCACAAAACGCTCACCCTTTAGAGCTTGTGGTCGGTCCGTAGAATAACACAGAGATGGTTATAAAAGAGTGGATTTAGAGCCATGGGAAAACACAAGCGACCGCATTTGCATCATAGAATCTGGAGTGGTTTTGAAATTAGCTATAATGATGTGTTTTTAACAGAAATACAAAATGTGCTCGATACTTGGGAGTACTGCAACTTTACAGTATTATTTTTGAAGTTAAAGGTACATTGTGTAACTTTTGTGGTAGAGGGTCCGTCAAATGCTTTTCTCCTTACAGATGTTTTTGCTTTGTCACAATGTTTCACTGCATTGCTTTAAAGCCCCAGTGTGTAGGATTTGTGGCGCATAGGTGGATGGTGCTATTGCACTTTCTGTTTTAGCTACGGCAGACCTCGAGGGTCACCCGGGCGCGCCGTAACGCGAACAGCTCTCGTACCCGCGCACGAGCCGCAAGCAGAGAAGATTATCAAAAAGGTTGAAAGCCAGGAAACAAGTTACCCTGTGTATAAACTGACGAACTGGCAGGGAGTGTTGGATGAACCGGTTCTTATAGCAGCAGCGTGTATACAAGAGAGAAAGTGTGCACATACAAATCCATGGATGCCTACCAGTTTGCCGTATGTGGCCATGTACAGGAGGTAAAATACCACGATATCGATGGGGAGTTTTGCGTGTTGGCATCTGATGTTCTCCCCAGTCAAAGACAAGGCCACAAGACGACCATGAACAATGCTTGGGCAATCATCAACAAGCGCGCTACGTTCTGACCGCCAACTGCACTTGCGTTGCGGGGTAAGTAACATACTACGACTTAATTCACGAGTCACAGATGTGATCTCAGTCATGTCAAATGCCATTTATGATGGTCATGCGAAAACTAATGCATTTTAACAAAGTTATTCGTGTTGGTTTACATGTGTCTGTCGTAGAGGTTACCCGGTTAATATGTCTGTGAGCTTTGCGGTGTCCTGTGCTTGCTCGTTAATCAGCATGATTAAACACCATTGAACACCTGGGCAAATTACCCTACTTGTGTGTATGTCAGTTGAATGATATGAACTGTCATTTATTCCATCTGTTTCTCTTTATTTGAGTTCTTCTCTTCTATATCAGCAGGTGTTCACTTGTGTGTATGTCAGTTGAATGATATGAACTGTCATTTATTCCATCTGTTTCTCTTTATTTGAGTTCTTCTCTTCTATATCTTTGCTGGGGGTTTTATGGCAGCTGTGGCTTTGTTTGAGTCAACACCGCGCGCATTCAGTGATGACGTAGCTTTGAAACTGGTCTATTTGGCCTACTATTATCCAGCTAATGCTACTCTACTAGCTGTACTTGGCTACTACTACTAATGCTACTACTACTAATGCTACTATTACTAGTAATGCTACTACTACTAGTTCTACTTGACTACTGCTACTGCAATAATCACTAGGCCACATGTTGACTACTTCCACCACTCTTAATTACACTGCTATTCTTACACTTATCATTACTATGAAATTACACAAAGAAAAAGTCTGAGAGTTTCTGCTAGTTGGTGGCCTTTTTGTAACACAAACCTAAATTACAACTTACTACTTCAAAGGAAAGCCCCACTACTACATTCAGGAATTTCAAAGATCAAAGATGGGAAAATGTTCATTAATTTAATTTAAGGGTTCATTAACAAAAATACATTGGAAATATAGCTGCAAGCAGCAATGTGGGGCCAAGCACCGAAGGTGCATGTAGGCCCTGCATATACATGCTGAGGCATGTATATTAAAACAGAGTCTGACAGGGTCTAACAGGGTTTAACAGGGTCTAACAGGGTTTAACAGGGTCTAACAGGGTTTAACAGGGTCTAACAGGGTCTGTTAGCCAGGCTTCCCAGGCTTCCTGTTCCCAAGATATGAGCTCACTTCAGCTAGATCAAAGACACATCAAAGACAGATCAAAGGTACATTTGAAAATTCCTGAAAATTCCTGCAACTTTTACCTGCTGGTGGCACTAGACGGTTGGGGGTGGGTCCTATAAATTGCTGTGGGTAATGAGGAGACTGGCTGGAATGTGCATGCAAAATTTCACAACTTTTTACCAGACAGTTCTAGGGGTTGCCATAGACTCCCATAGGTGGAAGAATAATGTATAATAATAATAAATATAGCTGCAAGCAACAATGTGGGGCCAAGCAGTCACCCAGCCTAATTTGATGATGCGCATTGGATCACTCTTCGCCCAAGGATCCCAGAGATACCAAGTTTTTGAAAATCGGACTTACGGTTCAAAAGTTACAAGCAGAAATGTCCCTCAAATTTTGACCTGTTAGTGGCGCTAGAGGGTTTGAGCTGGGGCCCTGTAATTTTTTGTGGGGAATTCTGGGACAGTCTAGAATACGTGTGAAAAGTTTGAAAATAATCCTATGAAGGGTTCCCGAGATATGAGCTCACTTCCTGTTTGGCGACTGTTAGGATGGGAGTCTAGAACCGTCTGTCTTTGATGTGTCTTTGATCTAGCCGAAGTGAGCTCATATCTTGGGAACCCTTCATAGGAAGCCTGGGAGCCTGGGAAGCCTGGCTAACAGACCCTGTTAGACCCTGTTAAGGTCAAAGTTGCAGGAATTTTAATAATACATGCTGAGGCTTACATGCACCTTCGGTGCTGGGCAATGTGGGCATTGCTGCTTGCAGCTATATCAGATCAAAGGAACAATAAAGATCAAAGATCTTTGATGAGGGCGTTGCCTAGCAACAAAGGTCAGTATCGGGTGCATCGGCTTTCGGACAGACGCGTTTGATTGGCTGTCACGACAAAACGCTAAGAGATATAAAAAATCCAGCGATATTTCTGATGAGGCTCAGTCCAAAGATGCTATGTACTAAATTTGAGCAAAATTGGTCCAAAATTGTTGCCTGGAAGAATCCATGACTCATCGCTGTACCAGCGGTGAGTCTGGTAACGCTTGGTCCAGAATGTGCTGCAGTTGCGCTTAGACAGAAGCTAAGTGAACCAATCAGAGATTGCGCCATCTTGATTCAAAACTGAGGAGGAACTTCCGCTGCCTAAGAGTGACTTTGCGGGCAAAGGCGGGTGCACTGACGTCACCATCTTTGAACGAATCAGAATCGCGGAGTCCGTTTTTAACCGGAGGAGAGAGGGTGGATGGAGGGTATCCAAATGGTATCGCGCTGTATAGCAAATACAGAGAGATATCATTTGGCTGGCCAGGTAACCAAAATTGAGGGAGGAGAAGCATTTTGAGTGTTTTTCATAAAATTCAAAATGGCGGAAAATCTATCCTGGCGGAAACTGACGTCATATGGTGCGTTGGATTCGGCTTGGCCCAAGGAGTCCAGGGATACCAAGTTTTTGAAAATTGGACATACGGTTCAAAAGTTACACGCAGAAATGTACCTGAAAATTCCTGCAACTTTGAGCTGCTGTTGGTGCTAGAGGGTTGGGGGCCCACCCCCAACTAAATTGAATTGCTATAAATTGCTGTGGGTAATGAGGAGACTGGCTGGAATGTGCATGCCAAATTTCACAACTTTTTACCAGACGGTTCTAGGGGTTGCCATAGACTCCCAGAGGCGGAAGAATATTTTATAATAAGAATCAATACAAACACTGTAGGTGCCTTGCAGCTTAGCGCTGCTTGTCCCATATAATAAGAATCAGTAGAAACACTATTGGCCCCAATAAACAGATTTAACATTTCTGAATGTTGTCTCTCAAAAAGTGATGCAAGCATAATATCTTGAGTTACACAAGAGTCGGGACTAACCAAAAAACCGAACACAAGAGAAACTAAAACTAACTCAGTCAAAGTAACAGTATGGAAAATAATGACATCTCCTCATCAGGTTCTTTGTCTGGCAAGTGTAAGCAAATAATTCAGACATACAGTATATTAACTAAAATGTCCACATACAACATAATATCCTCTTAAAACCTGCTCACCCTGAAGATCAAAACTGTACAAACATGTTCTGAAATTTGATTCTAATATTATTTTGTCAGTTCATGTTTCAGTCTTTTCTCCTGGACTCTTCTAAAATGTGAACTTTGAACAGAATCCGTCAGAAAACAAATCAATAAATAAAATAATAAATACTTTTAATATACTTTTAAAATTATTTTAATAAATACTTTCACGACGTTTTATTTTTATTTTACAAGTTAACACCTGTTAAAACGCAAAACTTTCAAGAGAATCTGACTTTAAAAAGCTGCAGCTTTACTTACTTCATAAAGTTCATGGGAGCTCATTAATGTAAAGGGACACTTATAATAATTGTATAAGTGAGGTGAGGGTGTTATACCCGTAAAAAACATGTTTAATTCTTCAAATAAGTAAAACAAAAAAAGTTCTATAGAATGAGTACGACTGATATTAAAGGGACATTTTGAAACTTCTGGTGGAGGGACCACCAACCTGCCTGTCTCCATTTGATTGTTTTGCCTGGAATGCTCCACATAGTAGCTTTAATCACTTCTATGTCCTTGGAGACAAGTACATACAGTAAGAATGTGTGTTTATGGATGTTTAATCAGATTTGAATCACTCCAAGAAGTAAGTTTATTGCCACACTGAAACACACCAGAAAAGTTAAATAATGCACCTTTAATGGGGGCATTATGCAAATATTAGTTATCTAATATGAATTATAATGTTGTTCCCTCATCAAAATCATGCCTGAAGAGGTCCGTGGATGTTTGAGTATTTTAGTGATCTCTCCCGGGCCCTGTTCAAACCCCCTTAAAGGGATATGCCACCCCCAGGTCAAATTTGGGCATCTCCCCACAGTCCAGAGACTAAAATAAGTGGTGGAAAGCGTTTTCCTGGTCACCCAGCCATTGTCCGAGTCTGTCGCCACTGACCGCCGCGGTATCTGCAGCTCCTCCGCCTTAGACTGGAGTCTAACGTAGCCAGAGAAAGATTTCGGCCAAAAGGAATTAATTTGCTCGATGCGTTTCCCAATTACTTTCTGTGTAGTGCGCATTCATATCGAGTGCAAATAAATGTGCAAATCAACACGGAGAGCTTGACTTGGTCATTTAGGGTGGGAACTATTTTTCAGTGCGGAAAAATAAAGGTGAAGCACAAAGCACACAGCGTAACAGGGGAACAGCCAACCTGGTGCGTAACAGGGATTCCCCTGTCAGCGTGGTGTGTGCTTCGTCTGTCTTTTTCCGCACTGAAAAATAGTTCCCACCCAAAATGACCAAGTCAAGCTCTCCGTGTTGATTTGCACATTTATTTGCACTCGATATGAATGCGCACTACACAGAAAGTAATTGGGAAAAGCATCGAGCAAATTAATTCAATTTGGCCGAAATCTTTCTCTGGCGACGTTAGACTCCAGTCTAAGGCGGAGGAGCAGCAGATACCGCGGCGGTCAGTGGCGACAGACTCGGACAATGGCTGGGTGAGCAGGAAAACGCTTTCCACCACTTATTTTAGTCTCTGGACTGTGGGGAGATGCCCAAATTTGACCTGGGGGTGGCATATCCCTTTAAGATTAGCTGTAAGATTCTGTCCAATTCTCAGCCCACAAGCCTACATCATCCATGCACACACAAAACGTCTCCATAAATATACAAAAGCATCAGAGCAAGGAAGTGAAGGTGTATGGAGTTTTAAAACACAGTGGAGCACTTCCTGTATTACATCTTGACATCACAAGGTGGAAGAGAGTGTACACAGCAACTTGACAAATCTGATGAGATGCAGTAGTTTCATTAGCGGGACGCATGCTCACTCACGCTCAGTCAATTAACACATCAAAAAATGAGACTGAAAATGAATAAAAGTCTTTTCAGTGAATATAGTATTTTCAAACAGACAAAGGTGATCTAACATGGTGATGTAAAGATGTTCTGTGTTAGCAGTTAATACCCATAGTAAAGTAAAATACACCACTGTCCTATAAACTTTTTGACATTTTTAATTCTAAAATTTATTGCAGGGCTCTCAAGTTTTGAGCGTGGTGGTGCGTGAGACTGCGGAATTTCCGAGGAGGGGGGGGGGGGGGGGGAGTGTCAATTTTTTTCCCCAGGACCGGGGGGGTGTGTGTGTGTGTGTGTGTGTGACTTGTTTCGCGTGGTGCCTGCATTATCTAACCGATTTTCTGGGCACAGAAGCGCTGTGCACTGCGCTTGAATTGCGTAACTAAATTTCTGCGTGAGAAATACCGATGTCGAATTGCGTGTGTCACACTCTCAAAGCGTGAGACTTGAGAGCCCTGAATTTATTGTGAATTTTCCACTTTACTCACATTGCTACTTTTACTACTAGCATTGCAGTACTATGTAAAGGACACGAGCAGTAAAAGTATCGAGTTTCAGTTAGTAGGTGGTCTTGTGGTCAGAGAAGCCATGGCTAAGTGAACTGCAATCCCAGAGTATGTGGTCAGCATGTACTAAATACAGCCTCCATCTCTCCCAATCACTCAACTCCTTTACTCCAGCCCTTTCATTTGTGACAAGCAAAAAAAAGAAAACACTATAAGCCAAACCTCACTGCTCCTATGTTCCGTTGCAACGTTTGATTACAGGAATGAGAATATAATAGTCCCGGTGCAAAGCTGGGGGATAGCCCGAGTGTTATCCCAAGCTAGTTATTAGCGGTCGCGAGCTAGCATGTGTTTTCAATAAGACAATAGGTATGCCAAAACCAAAACGGGGAAGCTAAAGCCAGGAACTCTGCGGAGAATGTGGAACTTGCTAGCGAGCGCCGCCATCTTGACAGTTAAAGGTCCTATAGAGTATTATGCGAAATGGATTCTTGTAAGGTTTAAGGGTCTATTCAAAGTTCTTATGTTCTTATGAAGTATGAAGAGGCCTTTAGTCGTGTTACAATGCAGTTATCTGGTCAAAAACATGGCTGTGTTTTGTTTCATTCACACATGTTTGAGTTAGTGTGTCTACATCTCCAAAGCTCAAAATGCTCTGTTGCACCTTGTGATGTCACAAAGTGGTAATTTTCAAGTTAACAGCTACCTTTTGTTTAGTAGATTGCTGTGGAGGGCTAAAATCATCCAACTGATTCTAGTGAAGGTGTATGGAGTTTAAAAACACACTGGAGCACTTCCTGTACTCTATCCTTTATGTATCACAAGGAGGAAATAGTGTTTTCTGTTTCTCAGTGTAAATGTGCAGGATTTGTGTGTTAAACATGTGTCAATGAAACAAAACACAGCTCTTTGCGATAAGGTAAAATTATAACATAGATCAGAAAATAGCTTAACATTGGCCCTTTAAAGGACTATAGCTACAACTACTACTACTTTTTTCTTTTTTTATAGCATTGTGGTGGGAACTCTTCAGGGGGTTGGGGTGTTGAGGTGGTAAACAGTGTAAAGATAAAGATACTAAATTGGTGAGGAAAGGGCAAAGACATATTAAGGGACATACAGTATTGTGCTATTTTCTGACCTATTTTATAATCCTCATCACAAACATCTCTGGAGTTGTGTCTTATTTCATTTACACTTGTTTAACACACAAACCCTGAATATTTAAGCTCAGTTCTTCTGAGGTGTGGTCATATACTGAGAATGAGGAAAACGTGTACGTGTTCTCCTCAGTCTGCGAGTTAAGGCGCTGGCAACCCACGTTCAGCTGTTATTATAATACTTTGTAGGAGAAGTACCGGAATCCTTATGGGCACAATAAATTAATAAATAGGCCCACTTTTATCAATGAGCTTACATTTTTACATGCTTTGGTTGATGTATTAGTTTATAGAATTTTTTTCTTTGCAATTTAATTATGATATTGTCAAATTTTGAATACATTTGGTAAAGTGGTAAAGTAACCTGATTTAACTTTTTTTTTTTTTTTTCATATTTTTCAATTTTAACACTAGAAATATCTGCCATGAGGGAGTAAAAACTATTACCTTTTGATTCAAAACACAACATCATTGTGACCTTGAGGTTAACTGGATTGGAAACCTACACAAACGTGTGCTCTCTGATTTGTTTTAGTTTTGAAATGATTTTCCTATTGATCTGAGGGTTGAAACAATATGAAAAAAGAGCACGATGTCTCCTGCTTCTCTATACAACGAACTGTGGCAAATGGTTTCAATAATAGCTTTAAAGAGGGGCCCTCGGGGAGACCTTAGCTCTAGCGTAAATCCCTCTTGTTCGATGAGTCAGTATCTCTCATTTTTCTACATCCCATGGGTTGTTTTGTTGAAGGTTTTGTTCATTCGCTTTTGTCAAATTTGTTTACACAGTGAGGAAAGCCTCCAAGAAATTTTTGTTGCATACATTCTGTTTTTTTTTTCCTAAGCTGGTGCAAGGGATAACACTGTATGCATTTTCTATAGCTTGATTGTTTCCATGGAGATATTATTGCTTTGGCTGGAATGTTCCTCAATATGGAATGCACTTTTTGGGGTCATGTTATAACATTGTTCCCTCATCACAACATACCTGGAGTTTTATTTTTGCTTTATTTATGCGTGTTTGATGAAAATCTACTCCCTCTAAGCTCTAAAATACATGCAATTTTGAATTTCCTGGGATTGTTACATCATAGATAAAAAACTGTAGGTCTTTGGTGCTGTTTAAGTCCATCCATCCATTTTCTTCTGCTTTTCTGGGGCCGGGTCACAGGGGTAACAGTCTAAGCAGTGACTCCCAGACTTCCTTCACACCAGACACTTCTTCCAACTCCTCTGGGGGGACCCCGAGGCATTCCCAGGCCAGCTGAGAGACATAGTCCTTCCAGGGTGTCCTGGGTCTTCCCCGGGGCCTCCTCCCAGTGGGACATGCCCGGAACACCTCCTGAGGGAGGCGTCCAGGAGGCATCCGAAACAGATGCCCGAGCCACCTCAGCTGGCTCCTCTCGACGTGGAGAAGCAGCAGCTCTACTCTGAGCTCCTCCTGTGTGACTGAGCTCCTCACCCTATCTCTAAGGGAGCGCCCAGCCACTCTGCGGAGGAAACTCATTTCAGCCGCTTGTATCTGCGATCTCGTCCTTTTGGTCATTACCCAGAGCTCATAACCATAGGTGAGGGGAGGAACATAGATTGACCAGTAGATTGAGAACTTTGCCTTTCGGCTCAGCTCCCTCTTCACCACAACGGTCCAATACAGCGACCACATCACTGACGACGCTGCACAGATCCATCTGTCAATCTCACGCTCCATCCTCCCCTCACTCGTGAACAAGACCCCGAGATACTTGAACTCCACTTGAGGCAAGGACTCTCCACCCACCCAGAGAGGACAAGCCACCTTTTTCCAGTCGAGAACCATGGCCTCGGATTTGAAGGAGGTGATCTTCATCCCATCCACTTCACACTCAGCTGCAAACCGCCCCAGTGCACCAAACCGGATCCCCTGCGGCCCCTGACTGTGCCTAGAAATACTGGTCATAAATACAATGAACAGAACCGGTGACAAAGGGCAGCTCTGGTGGAGTCCATCATGCACCGGAAACAGGTCTGACTTACTGCCGGTAATGCAAACACGGCTCCTGCTCCGGTCATACCAGGACCGGACAGCCCTTAGCAGCGAGCCCCGGACCCCGTACTCCCAGAGCACTCCCCACAGGACCCCACGAGGGACACGGTCGAATGCCTTCTCCAGATCCACAAAGCACATGTGGACTGGTTGGGCAAACTCCCATGAACCCTCGAGCACCCGATGGAGAGTATAGAGCTGGTCCAGTGTTCCGCGGCCGGGACGAAAACCACACTGCTCCTCCTGAATCTGAGATTGCTGTTTAAGTCCATAAACCAGCATGCACAACTACTGGATGGTAGAAATGCTCAGACTTTAATTTATGGGCTGTTTAAGTCCATAAATCAATGTCTGAGCATTTCTGCCATCCAGTAGTTGTGCATGTCAGAAAATATTGCTGATTCTAGTAATTTTATACAAAAGTATTTCCCTCTGGTCCCAGTAGTTTGCATCTTAACCTAAGTTCCCAGTATAGGGAGGGCATCTGTAGAAACAAGGTGTCTATTGTCTGAAGATAGCCATTGTTTTAATTTCAAAAACATGAGATGCTAAAGTAAAGGTAGAGCATACTTAAATGCCTATAATAATACAAAAAATGCATAATGTCTGTACTTTAAGGTGATGCCACTAGGCCCGGCACAAGTCAGATCTGTGAAGAGGTGAACCTGCTCATGGTTTCCAATGTGTATAATGCCAATCTTCCTGTAACTGAATAAATGCAGAATGTGTTTAATGCCGCATTCCAGGGCAAACTGTAGCATTTCCATGGAAATAAGCAGGTGGCAGAAAAGTTCCATAGTGCACCTTTAACTCGTATTCATCCATTCACTTGTAACACCAGCATCATACACTGGTCAGACTGTAAAGAACAGTCACATAGAGGAATAGAGCAGCTGAGTTATTGTTGTGTCCCTGAGCAAGGCACTTCAAACTGCCAAATCACATGTGTGTGTGAATGTGACTATATGAGACGGTAGTTGTAGAGCACCACAGCAGTCCAGGGACAGTGTTAGATTTCTAGTGTGATTGATAAAGACAAAGGGAGCGTTTATTAAATCACTGTAAAAAATAAAGTCACAGTGATGCTTCAAATGGACCTGTCAACCTGAATGTGTCTATGTGACAGTGTGGCCACTGTACAGTCCAAGAAAAACGCCTAACTTCATTACATTAAAATCTTTTTAAAATACCTGTGAGTGCAGCGCGCTGACTCTTGAAGGTTCCTTCGGACGCGGCACGTAACAAAAAATAAGTCAAAAATGAGTCTTGAATCCAAGGTTTGTCTTTTCTATCTTTACTAAAGTGACAGAACAACAGTTCAGTCATACAGAAGAAAAAAAAAGGAACAGCAAAAGGAAACAGAAGGAATTTCTAGAGCTTGTAGCTTCCCTACATGACGTCCTACGTGACGTCCCTACATGCTATGTGACGTCCTACGTGACGTCCCTACATGCCACGTGACGTCCTACGTGACGTCCCTACATGCCACGTGACGTCCTACGTGACGTCCCTACATGCCATGTGACGTCCCTACATGCTACGTGACGTCCTACGTGACGTCCCTACATGCTACGTGACGTCCTACGTGACGTCCCTACATGCCACGTGACGTCCCTACATGCCACGTGACGTCCCTATATGCCACGTGACGTCCTACGTGACGTCCCTACATGCTACGTGACGTCCCTACATGCTACGTGACGTCCTACGTGACGTCCCTACATGCCACGTGACGTCCTACGTGACGTCCCTACATGCTACGTGACGTCCTACGTGACGTCCCTACATGCCACGTGACGTCCTACGTGACGTCCCTACATGCTACGTGACGTCCCTACATGCCACGTGACGTCCTACGTGACGTCCCTACATGCTACGTGACGTCCTACGTGACGTCCCTACATGCCACGTGACGTCCTACGTGACGTCCCTACATGCCACGTGACGTCCTACGTGACGTCCCTACATGCCACGTGACGTCCCTACATGCTACGTGACGTCCTACGTGACGTCCCTACATGCTACGTGACGTCCTACGTGACGTCCCTACATGCCACGTGACGTCCCTACATGCCACGTGACGTCCCTATATGCCACGTGACGTCCTACGTGACGTCCCTACATGCCACGTGACGTCCCTACATGCTACGTGACGTCCTACGTGACGTCCCTACATGCTACGTGACGTCCTACGTGACGTCCCTACATGCTACGTGACGTCCTACGTGACGTCCCTACATGCTACGTGACGTCCTACGTGACGTCCTACGTGACGTCCCTACATGCTACGTGACGTCCTACGTGACGTCCCTACATGCTACGTGACGTCCTACGTGACGTCCTACGTGACGTCCCTACATGCCACGTGACGTCCCTATATGCCACGTGACGTCCCTACATGCCACGTGACGTCCCTACATGCTACGTGACGTCCTACGTGACGTCCCTACATGCTACGTGACGTCCTACGTGACGTCCTACGTGATGTCCCTACATGCTACGTGACGTCCTACGTGACGTCCTACGTGACGTCCCTACATGCCACGTGACGTCCTACGTGACGTCCCTACATGCCACGTGACGGTCAAAAGACTGTGTAGCTTCTAGCTTGAGGCTTCCACCTCCTCTTCGGTATCTACACTACACCTTAACCCCTTACAGTGGAGGGTCTTTTTTGAGCAATTGTCCCTAAAAGGACCTCTCCAAATTAAAATAATTCCTGTTATTGAAGTATATGGATTATATACAAATGTTTGGTCTCTGTGTAAAGGGAACATTCTCTAGTTTTACCCTCAGCATTTACATTCACTCCAAATGTGATTGGAAAAAAGTTATACACCTTGGAACACCAAAAAAAAAAGTGTTTTTTTTATCCTCGCCTAATTTTTTTCTAAATATAAAAGGTGTCTATAGCTGCTGTTCATAGCTGAGGCCTAAAATACACTATCTTTCAATACAATAAGTTGTTGACCACTCAAATTTCAAATTGGGAATCAATAGCTGTAATAATAAACTTTTTACTCCACTTTTTGTTATACTTTGTCCAGGCGTTTTATACAGGGATCATGCCTTTATCCAAACCTATCCAAACCTATCCAAATTGGAAACATTTAGAAAACGTTTAATAACTTTTGACTCATTCAACCTACAGACATCATTGAGGGCTCTACTGAAAGCTTACAACTAGAGGAATCCATTTCTGCACACAAGGTCACTATATTATGTCCCTGAGAATTACATTCTATAAAAAAGTGTTTTTTTCTATCAAAAATAGACCAAACACGTGTTGAAAATGAAAATATGTATTGAAAAATTCTATAACACTGCACACTGTATACATTTTCAAAAAACCATGGACACTAAACGTTCCACACATATTTACAGGTATTTACACACTAAGAGTCCGGTGTGTTCCACTGACTGTAGCAGTCCCTTGTTTGAATAAAGCAGAGTGCAGTGTCACAGGTAGAACATTTTACAGCTGTCTTTGACTGACATCTTCTACACTTCAGCCTGCCATTTGTGCGCTCACCACTGCTGCCCATCCGTTCTTTGTTGCTCCGGTCGTGGTAGGGCTCCTTATCTGCAGTTGGGCTTTATTGGTACACAGTGATGACACTAGTAAGAAAAACACAAAAATATAACAGGAAATAAGCTCATGCTTTCTAAAATGTTATTTTCAAAGATCAAAGTCAGCTTTATTGTCAATTCTCCCATATGTGTTCAACATAGTGAATCGAAATTTTGTTTCTCTCTGGCCAAGTAGTGCAAAAACAGTGTACAAAATACAATAAAGACAAAACTAAAACTATCTAAGACAAAAATCTAAATCTAAAAACTAAAATCTATTCTTATTTATTTTCTTATTTATTTTATCTAAACACCCAATAAATAATAGTAGGTCTATTTTACAAAAAGTGATCTAAATGCACAAAAAAAATCTAATGTTTATTGTTTTATTTTTATTCAAATACTACATCAAATACATAATAAAATGATACTTACACACCCAGAAGTACATCCTTCATAAACAACTCCTCCACACAGCCCATATGTTTCCTGATTCTCCACCTGCTCCAGAACTGAAATCTGCAGCCTCCAAACTTAAATATTTTCTCTTTCCAGTCCTTTTAGCCATATTTTCAATCAAGGAAACTCAAATCAACAGCAAAGGCGCAAGACGCATGGCTGTGCGTAAATTACGCACAGTTTACGCACGGACCGCAATTTCGCGTTACGCAGCTGTTTCACGTGGAACTTGTTGTGAAAGGCCTAACAAACTATATGTCTCCCTGTTCAGCTCCTGATTGGCTGTTCGCCTGAACTGTCAATCATCCTGTGTAACCTAACTTGTTGACTCAGCAAGGGCGGAACTCTTAGCTGATATTTACCGGAGTGTCACACATGATTGGACCTTTATGGCTCTAGACCAGCCCACGCCGCTTCTTTATGGATAATCTAAGTGTCAATCTATAGCTTACCCTTATGTTTAGCTGCTGCTAGCGCGGTTTTAGTGAGGAAAGTTATATTTGGCTTGATTTAGGCTAAAGAAGTGGGAAAAAAACACTGGCGCTTATGTAAGTTGGGAAGACTTTCGCTGTCGTATTGGATCTAACACGTGTTTTGGACTAAATTGTTTTACTGGATTTTATTCGCTGGATCCTTATGGACAAATTGATGCCAAGCTTATCGTGAAATACAGATGTCTGACCTGTCCAGAGCCTTCAAAGGTAAGCGAAGTAACAAACCTCGTTTTGTTCTTTTCCGTATAAAAGCCCCATGTGCTCGGGGAGCGATTGTTTTGCAGGGAAATGAATTGCATAGTCAAAAAGAGGAGACTGTAAGGTTTCATTTGATGTGTAGATGTCATGATGCACGTTCGGGAATGTTTGCTCTTATATGGAAAGAAAAAAAAAACGTGAAAGGGACCGTGCACGGGCCGGTCACAGCGTAAGAAGTTAAGTTAAATTAGATCAAAGGATTAATGATCAACTATTAAAGTAACAAGATAAAAAAATCAAGTACAACATAGCAACGTAAATATTAACTTCAACTAACATAGAAAATGGCTCTAACAATACCTTTTATACATTAGAGCTGAGGTACTCGACTTTATTCTGCTAAATGAACACATTTCAGTTAACTCAATTACACTGTGACACGTGTGACTACATGTTGTTTACATCTAATAATGAACTATTTTGTATCTTTCACAAAGATAAAATAAAGTAAAATGTAAAACTAACAATAATTGCCATGCTAAGCTCACACTTCCTGATTATTGACGCTAATATGCTTTATAATTAGATGCGGTCTGCATCTAACATGCAGCTGGGGCAAGAACATAGATTGTACTTCACTTTCCATTCACCCCTCTCTGTAACCGCTGCTGTCAGACTAGTCATTTTGGTCTTAAAATGTGCCGGCTGGTTAGCTCAACTGGTAAGTCACTTGACTTTCACCTGGGTGACCTAGGTTCAAATCCCCCCTGGCAGTGAGCAAGCCATTGCCCAGGACCTTTCACGGTTCTGCCCCCCGGGTGCTGGTAAGACGAGCTGCCCACTGCAGCCCACTTTGGTCAAATGCAGAAGTGACAGGAGAAATGAATTGTCAGTGTGTGTGAGATCAATAAAGTCTTAACCTTATCTTAATCTTATAACAGACCAACCGGACGCCTTCTTTCCCCGAGGTCACTGCCGCTATTCCTAGCAACAGGTTTGATTGACAGTGTTACTAAGCGCCTGCCAAACCCGCGCTGAGCGTGGGAAGGATCATTACCTTCAACAGCCTCCCTCCGAATTGGCTCTTTGGTTGCTATGATACACATGGTCAGAACTGCACATAATTCCAAATTCGCCCCTTTAACTTCAGCCTCGATAAGCTTCATTTGACTGGAACTGAACGCACACTTAGTTCTGTTCTTTACACAGTTTATGGGTGAGACAAATTTTGCTCAAATCAGGTACAGGGCCTTCAAATAAATTGAAAATGGTACGGCAGGTTTAAAGGTTCTGCTAATACCAACAAACTCTGAACACAATAAATACACAGTGGGTTGTTCTTTTCCTTCATCTTTGAGTCCATTACCTTTAAGAGCGGAGCTGTTTAGTGTACAGGGAACATGAGTAGAATATGAATAAACATTGGAGGTACCTCCATACAGAAACAAGGGAGGTGTAATGAATAGTTTTATGAATGAATAAATTGGCACATAAATCACAGCAGGTAGAGACGTCAACACTGTCAGAGAAAATGGGCTGTTATTGGAGACTAGTACATTTTTTCTTTTCTGATTAAACTAAACACAGATGGCAAAAATAAGCTAAATATTTTACACAATCATGAAGTGTGAAAAGGCACACTTAAACGTCTTAAATCCAAGTTGATCCTAAGTTGAAGCAGTAGTACGCTGTATTTTGTAGTAAGTATTATAGTTTTAGAAGGATAGAACTGGCAAAATAAGGTGAAAACATGCATGTGTGGTGAAGAGGAGGAAGATGGGGAGGCTGAGAAGGCTTATGTGTCTGCTGCTGGGGCAGAGATGCAAAGCAAGATGGCAGGAATCTTTTTCTTCTATTTAATTATTTGTTGATTACACCAAACTGGCTCTTGTTATAATGTCCTCAAAAACATTCCTGCAGTTGTGTTTTGCTTCATTCATACATGTTTGAGTAATCCTTTATTATTAGTCTGTACTTCTCCAGCGCTCAAAATACTCTGTTCAACCTTGTGATTTCATGCAGTGGTACGTGAAAAGTCCCTCAGTCGTCCAGGTAGAATCCATGATCAAAGGAGAAGTTCAATTTGTCAACTGGACAAAGTTTGTTTGGTTGAAAACGTTTCGCCGCTCATCCGAGAGGCTTCGTCAGCTCTGGCCCTCATGCTGGTTCGACCCTGTTTATATCTAGCTGCAAGGGAGGAGCTAGCTTCCCTGAACAAAGCTCTGACCTATCCCCGCTACTCTCTTTTCTCAAAAGGTCGAACCAGCATGAGGGCCAGAGCTGACGAAGCCTCTGGGATGAGCGGCGAAACGTTTTCAACCAAACAAACTTTGTCCAGTTGACAAATTGAACTTCTCCTTTGATCATTCATGCAGTGGTAGTTTTCATGTTAACAGCTCCTTTAGTTCAGTAGTTGGTAGGGATGTCAACAATTACTCGACTTACGATTAATTGTCGATCAAGACGTTGGTCGATTAAAATGCATTAATTGTAACTAATCGCTAGGGGAGAGGGCGCTACTCTGGAATGTGAACACGAGATGCAAACCCACTCGTGAGAAGGACCATAGTGTTACATCCGCGGCCGGATCTAGAAGCAGTGCAAAATGTTCTCCTGCGAACCCAATTTTTGCGGCTTGGTTCGCTCCGCGTCCCACTGTCTGCGTGAACATGTGCACGGCGCGCTGTATGTGCTCCTCCGCTCTGGGCCGTAGCAGGCTCCACGTGAAAGTGCAGTGGAAGCAGCCCTCTGTCCGGCCCGTGTGCCGGTGTGTGCGGCAATGTTTTCCCCAATCAATTGATTTTTTTATCATTTCATATCACGGAGCTTTTACAAAAAACTTCCTAAATTTATTTTCAATAAAGAATGTATTTTGTTATTCAGCATCAATACATTTGTCTGCTTTTTATTAACTCATTGACTGCCGGAGACGTCTTTTTACGTCCCCTCAAATCCAAACGTAGACTGCCGGAGACGGAAAAAGACGTCAATTGCGTTTTTCAGCAGGGGTTGCTAGGTTACGGCCTGGAGCAACTTTTAAGGTGTAATTCACACCTCTCAACCTGTAGGTGGCGATCTTGTATCATTATTTGCCGATCAGAGACACGGAAGAGAGGAGGAGTGCAGTGTGTGTATGGTGTATTGGCCAGAGAAGCAAAGATGGTGAGGCCAGAGAACCCGGAAAAGCAGAGGACTGTTGATCAGTGCCTACGGAGCGATTTGATTGCTCTTGGGACCCAGGATCCTGGATCAGAGGATCGCAGAGACAAGCCGGATCAAGCAGCGAGGTCGGTGGCGAGATCTGCAGGGGGCGTGTCATGTGTGCGCTGCGCGGAGCAGGGACTCTGATCAGAACTACGACAGCGCCAAAGAAGAAGTTTACTGACTTGGAGCAGTAGATCCTGGTCTCCAAAGAGGCATGAGATGAGAAGAATTAAGTTTACATGATGCTGCTGTGTGGGAATTGTAATGAATGAAGTTATATGTGTGTGTGCGTGCGTGTGTGTGTGCGTGCGTGTGTGTGTGCGTGCGTGTGTGTGTGTGTGTGTGTGTGTGTGTGTGTGTATGTGTGTGTATTAGTTTTTATTATGGGTCTGTACTCTGGGCCTCAGACAAAGCCTCAACAAAGTTCTATTTTATATGAAAATATATTATTATATCCTGTAAACATCTCTTGCCACTATTGATTTGAAGGAATTTTCAATTCACAGAGCCTTATATTCTTATATTTGGAAATAAAAAATGTACTTTGTCATCAAAAATCTCTTTCTCTGTTATTTTAGATGTTTGAGGTGTCACTAAATCGATAAATATTTATGTCAAAGTCACTGATCTGCTCGAAATCCTTCTTTGAACAAAATGCTCGTTTTCTCGATTTTTTGGTCAAAAACCAGTGTTTTTGCTGAAACTTCCCTATGTTCTACTATCAGTTATTTGAGAACTGAAAAGTTTAGAAACATATTTTTTTTCCAGGTGAAAGAAGAGAGTCGACGCTTTATTTTGATGTGTGCTATGTTTATATAGTCAAAGAACTCAGTATTCTGTGAGTCTTGGAAAATCAGTGAAAATCCACTGAAACCTCTGGCAGTCTGGGGGATACAATTTTGAAAACAGGCCGGCAGTGAATGAGTTAAGGAATAATTAATTGAGGAATATACAATATAATAATACTATGATATATTTATGACTCAGTGTTATGTTACTGTAGCTTATATTCTTAAAGACCCTATTGAAACACTCAAATTCAGGTGAAAAACGCCACTTATCAGTTAATCGTTAATCGATCGATAAGGTCAATCAACTATCAATTAATGAATTAATCGATAATTTGCATCCCTAGTAGTTGGCAATTCCAGGGCTGAAATCATCCAAATTATTTTAATGAATGTGTGTGGAGTTTGAAAGCACAATGGAGCACTTCCTGTATTACCACATGACATCACAAGGTGGAGCAGTGTTTTCCGTTTGAGCGAAGAACCACAGTGTGTTAAACCAGTGTGTTAAACCTGTGTGAATGAAAACACAAAACACAACTCCGTGTATGTTTGTGATGAGGAAACAACATTATAACATAGATCAGAAAATAGCAGAATATGGGCCCTTTAAGAATGACTTTATCTCCACCTTATTGTAAACACAGACTTCCTGATTGCATTTCCATCAAAAATCAAAACAAGATTTGGAAGTTTGAGAGTTTGTTTTTTGTGTGTGCAGGTGGCTTTTGCTCACCGGAATGGGACGGGATTGTGTGCTGGCCAGAAGGTCCACCGGGACGGCTGGTCTCTACCCCGTGTCCTGAGTACATCTATGACTTCAACCATAAAGGTGAGCCCAGTAAACCAGCTCTCTGTCTGTCTGTCTCCTCAAAAAAAATAGTGTTTTTTTGTTTTATTTTCCCGTGGATTTTCATTAGGAGGCATGCTTTGCTCATGTGTCTACTAATGACCAGGGTGGAGAAAAACAGTGTGAAAATGGCTCTATGTGGTTTTGAAATGTTGAATTAAAATGTGAATAAAACAAGGTCATTGGGAAAATATAATTGTACAAAAATTAAATATAATAATTAAAAATAAACTTGTGATAAAATTTGTACTTTTTTTATTGCAAAATTAGTTGAAACACATGTAAGGTTTTTCATGTTTCTGGGGAAATTACGTTCATTTACAATTTGAGGTGTCAAATCACAACCTTAAAGGAAAAGTAAAGTTTTTTACAATTTGAGCCTTATTTCGGTAATAAAACAAGTTGTTTTACTCACCCATAGCACTTTGGTGTCATATGGAGGATTTCCGGAGATGTTTTAGATTAGCGAGATTTATCCATAGTTTACAGCTATGCACAGTCCGCACATGCGCACTGGCGTCCTCATCTACTCGAAACTATGGCTAAATCTCGGATTACAGGCCACTTTTGACCAAACGAAATCGTACACTAAAGACATCGAGCTTCTATGATTTGAAAAGTGCTAAAGTTTGTGTTATTTGGAGCCCGCACGGGGCATATTGCATGGTCGGGGAATGCCCCGAGCTATGGCTATAGGTCGCGCTAGGCTAACGGCGTTAGCCTAACGCTAATCTAAAACATCTCCGGAAATGCTCCATATGACACCAAAGTGCTATGGGTGAGTAAAACAACTTGTTTTATTACCGAAATAAGGCTCAGATTGTAAAAAACGTTACTTTTCCTTTAACCAAAATCACCACTTGCTTACCTAAATCATTTCATAAAGCAACACTGTATGTCACCTTCATAGACTGTATAAAGAACTGGACTAACATCATCCAAAGCATTCAGCTCCAGCCAAATGAAACTCATCGAGGGTAGCAGTTACAGTGGCGAATTTGGAGTAGACTTCCATTTGAAATTCCACACCGCAAGTATCATAGCAACCAAGGAGCCAATCAGTAACGATGGTGCTAACGGTAACGTTCCTTCCCACATGCGCCGCTGATTTAGCAAGCTGCAGGCACTTAGCAATGCTGTCAATCAAATCTGTTGCTAATGCTAGTGGTAGCAACTTCAGGGAAAGAGCTCATTGGTTTCTTATTAATGTTCATATGTTGATTTATGGACAAAATCTCATAATACAAACCCTAGGACCATGTAGAGCAGTTAATGCAAACATTTTATGCAAACATTTTAAGACCAGAATGATGAGTTGATGGAGCCAGAAGCACACCCATGCTCACTTCCTATTTGTAACTCCATGGGTTAGCTATGTCCATTTGTATATACCGTCTATGTCACCATATATACACTAAATCCAGTTTTAATGAAATATTGCATGAGTAATATGTATGTTGTATATGATGAATTTCTAGGGCGAGCTTACCGGCGGTGTGATAACAATGGGACGTGGGAGCTGACCTCAACCAACAACAAAACCTGGGCCAATTACAGCGAATGCGCCAAGTTCCTGTACAACCAGAGTCACAACAAGGTACAATTCAATAAGTCCTCCAATGTATGAGACAGTATGGAGTCAAGGCTAGTCAAACAGCAAACTGCTAATTTAAAGGTGCACTGTATAACTTGTCTGCTGGAGGGTCCGTTTACTGCTTGTGTCCATGGAGATGTGTCTAGAATGTTCCACAGTATGGCCATAAACTTCAGAATCTCTGTGGAGACTTACAAGCCAAATTACGGGTTAGATTTGTGGAGAGGTGACCCCGCTCATTAAGAATTTATGTTTTTTAAAGAGATTTTTATGCAGTAAATAGCACCTGTAGTTGAATAAATGCAGACAGATTAGTGTAATGCCATAATGTGGGCAAATTTCAACCAACGCATTAACATCTCCATGGAAACAAACAGGTTAAAAGTTACACAATGCACGATTAATATCTTAATTTTCTACTAAAGAATGTCAACAAATTCCCCTGTTACAACTATAATACAGTATCCCCTCCCAGTCGAAATCCCAATGGAGCACTAGTAGTACACTGGTACCTCACCTTACGAAATTAATTTGTTCCAGAAGTGGTTTCGTAACGTGAATTTTTCGTAAGTTGAGTAGCTATTTCAATGGAAAAGGCCTGATTCGTTCCAAGGCCCCGTTTTTTTTTTTATAGTGTAACTTTTTTTTTTATAGTGTAACATTGTGTTCTGCGTCCTGATTGGCTAAGAGACTGTAGACCCAGGACTAAACGTGGACTAAACCAGGTCTAGACCTGGACTAAACCAGGACTGGACCAGGTCTAGACCTGGACTAAACCAGGACTGGACCAGGTCTAGAACTGGACTAAACCAGGACTGGACCAGGTCTAGACCTGGACTAAACCAGGACTAGACAAGGTGGATTAAAGCGCCGCGTGCGGGTCTATTTCCTGGTTTCGTGCTAGCTCTGCTATTAGCAGCAGCACCGGTGTACCTCACGAGTCATGGCTGAGGCGAGCAGCGACTGCGTGCGTGGGGGGAAGGGGGAGGGTGGAGAAGTGTGTGCGGACACGTGTGTGATAGCACAGCATGAACCGGTGCGGGGCTGCGAGCACGAGACCCGCGCTCAAACCGTGCCTCCTCTAGACCAGGTCTAAACCAGGATTAAACCACTGCGTGCGGGTCTATTTCCTGGTTTCGTGCTAGCTCTGCTATTAGCGGTGTACCTCAGGAGTCACGGCTGAGGCGAGCAGCGACTGCATGCGTGGGGGGAAGGGGGAGGGCGGAGAAGTGTGTGCGGACACGTGTGTGATAGCACAGCATGAACCGGTGCGGGGCTGCGAGCACGAGACCCGTGCTCAAACCGTGCCTCCTCTAGACCAGGTCTAAACCAGGATTAAACCACCGCGTGCGGGTCTATTTCCTGGTTTCGTGCTACCTCTGCCGGTGTACCTCACGAGTCACGGCTGAGGCGAGCAGCGAGGAGGGGATGTGCCTCCCCTCCAAACAAGTCATGCTATGGGAGTTAAAGGGATAGTGCGTTTTTATTTTTTATTTTTTTTATGTTAATCTGTATGGGTTTCCTTCTAAAAGTTACGTGCGGTAACACTGTCTTACCTCTGACAGATTGCGCTTAGCCCGGTTCTGCTTGCGTTCTGGAGCTCCAGTAATTAGGTCTGGTAACTTTGCGGGAACTCGTAATAAAGCTTGTTTTTCTTCTCAAAACAAAACATTTGTCCGAAAGGTGATATATTTGCATCCCAAACAGTTGTCCATGAAAAATGCAGCGTATTTTCGCATTCGCATATCTCGTCTCGATTTGTATCACTGCGCGCCTATTATTTATTATTAGCCTGTTCACCTTTAGCGGAAGTGAACGATGGATGCGCTCCGCCGTAAGGGATAAGGGATGCTGGATTTTTCGTGGACAACTGTTTGGGACGCAAATATATCACCTTTCGGACAAATGTTATGTTTTGAGAAGAAAAACAAGCTTTACTACGAGTTCCCGCGAAGTTACCGGACCTAATTACCTGAGCTCCAGAACGCAAGCAGAACCGGTCTGAGCACAAATTGTCAGAGGTAAGCCGGTGTTACTGTGGGTAACTTTTAGAAGGAAACCCATACAGATTAACATAAAAAAATTAATTTAAAAAAATAAAACGCACTATCCCATTAAAGGGATATGCCACCCCCAGGTCAAACTTGGGCATCTCCCCACAGTCCAGAGACTAAAATAAGTGGTGGAAAGCGTCTTCCTGCTCACCCAGCCATTGTCCGAGTCTGTCGCCACTGACCGCCACGGTATCTGCAGCTACTCCGCGTTAGACTGGAGTCTAACGTCGCCAGAGAAAGATTTCGGCCAAAAAGAATTAATTTGCTCGATGCGTTTCCCAATTACTTTATGTGTAGTGCGCATTCATATCGAGTGCAAATAAATGTGCAAATCAACACGGAGAGCTTGACTTGGTCATTTTGGGTGGGAACTATTTTCCAGTGCGGAAAAAGACAGACGAAGCACACACCACGCTGACAGGGGAATCCCTGTTACGCACCAGGTTGGCTGTTCCCCTGTTACGCAGCGTGGTGTGTGCTTCAGCACCTCTCTCCCTCTTGCTCCGCCTGTTTTGCCTCCGGTGCAAACCTTTCTCTGCTCCTGCAGGAGTTCTTACAAACTGTTTCCTGCTCTCTGGACTCTGTTCCCCTCATGCTCTCCTCCTTCTCCTCCTCCTGCTCTCTGGTTCAGGGGCCAAACTGCGGCACTTCCTGGTCTTGTGAGAAACAGCGCAGAGTGGTGCGCTAAAGGGGGCCACATTAAAGGGGGAATCACTTATGTTAATTTGTGGGTTTATTTTGTTTTTTTTAAGTCTCTTAGCTAATTAAGTCATACCATATGGGGGTTATTTAAGTATTTTCTTTATTATGTTGAATTGCAGGTGTTTTATCATTATGGGGACCGTTATTTATAGTTAAACAATAATGATGATAATACTGAAAAGTATTAGTTTTGGTATCAGAATAGTATCGGTATCGGCCGATACCCAAATTCAGGTATCGGGATTGGATCGGAAGTGGAAAAATGTGGATCGGTGCATCCCTATCTAAAATATTATTGCTTTGTCTGGGAGGTTCTACAGCGGAGCATTAAATTGAAAAGTGAAATGGTGTTACTTAAAATTATCTATTTATTATATTAAAGATTTGTTCAAACCAAGCGTCCTGAGTGGGAAACTGTTTGGTCCCCTCCTCAGTGCTGAAGAAGAACACACACACACACACACACACACACACACACCTACACACACACCTACACACACACACACACACACACACACACACACACACACACACACACACACACACACACACACACACACACACACACACACTAAAGTCTAATTGTGCTGCGCTCTGTCTGTCGCTGAACTTCATAACTGATAAATCAAGTTATTTTAATTAGATAATATATTTTCTTATCATCTTTATTTTTATAAATAATAATTTTAAAAATCAAGAAACCTTAACATAAGTTAACTTCCGGCAAGATGGCGCCGCTGTGCTTGGCTGGCCGTCTGCCTCTGCTTCGTGTTTTGCTACTTTTATTAGTACCTTAGTATCTTTGTAAATAACGTGTCCACACTGCTTGTATATATGATCGCCAGACTTTTCTGAATATTTGTGATAAAACCTGTCATTGTTGATGGACAGTCTAAGATGCTCCCTCCATTCTTGGCATCTGTACCCCACTATCTATGGCGTTTACCTACCCAACTGCCCCGCAGAAGTCGCCAGCGAAAGCGGGGAAAACGGAGTGGGGTACTGGTGAAATTGAGAGCTTACCTTAAAGATCCCATGACATGGTACTTCTTGATGCTTTTATATGGCTCCTTAATGGTTCCCTAATACTGTAAATGAATCCTTCTTCAAAATCAACACTCAGTGCATGAGAAAGAGAGATGAGATGAGAAAGAGTAATTTTTCTCTCTCTGAACACTCCATTATGGGCGTTGTTGCTTGAATGCAAATGAGGAGGACAGAGATGGCCTATAGTAG
The DNA here is from genome assembly GCA_036785185.1 of Paratrypauchen microcephalus. Classification (NCBI taxonomy): domain Eukaryota; kingdom Metazoa; phylum Chordata; class Actinopteri; order Gobiiformes; family Gobiidae; genus Paratrypauchen; species Paratrypauchen microcephalus. The sequence goes on along the minus strand of JAVJIX010000058.1, from coordinate 582,461 downwards.
AGGGTGGGGGCGTGGCCAAACTCTCCGCTCTTAGCTCTCAGCTGTGCACTCTGACCCATTTCCGTGTTTTTGCGCGGAGAAGAGATGAGAAGCGTTCCATTGAAAAATAAACACATTTCCACAGAAAATAAAATTAAACCACTGCTGTTCAAAGGTCCAGAGGCTCAGATAAAGGACTTCCGAGCCTAGAAACACTCGGACGTGCCTCCAGGCAAATAAAAAAACGCATTTCGCATTGCCTAGCGCATTCGCAGTCCAAACTCTCTGGGCGTGATTTACAGAGACGCTGAGTACAGACAGACGGGGGTGGAACTACATTAAGGTGCCTTGTTCAGAATCACCCGTTTCAGCTCTGTTTTTTTCTAACGCAGAAAAGGACCGCAGATGCTCAGTTTAGACATTTCGCAACTTTTAGCCATGGGGGGGGGGGGGGCTAAACAGGGTAGGGGAGCTCACATTAACATTCAAAAACCTCAGAAAGTGAAAATTTCATGCTGAAACCATGTGCCATGGAACTGTCACCAATCCTGCATTCCATCTTTTGGGACTCTATCAGGACAGCATCCATCCCCATAGCCTGGAAAAACCTCTATAATCATCATGGTTCCCAAAAAGCCCGTCCATCTGAACTCAATCACTACAGACCAATTGCACTCACTTCCACCATCATGAAGTGCCTGGAAAAACTCATACTTCACTCCATCCTCCCAGCTGTCAGTCCCCTGCTAGACCCATACCAGTTTGCCTATAAGACCAGGCGGGGAACGGAACTGTTCATTGACTTCAGCTCAGCATTCAATACAATACAACGTCACCAGATGATCAGGACTCTTCAAACCCTTAACCTGCCTCCGTTTTTCATTCACTGGATTCACAACTTCCTCAGTAACAGACCACAGGCAGTCAAAATTGGTTCAGTCACTTCACCCACCATAATCACCAACACTGGATCCCCACAGGGGTGTGTACTCAGCCCCTTCCTCTACACCCTGTACACAAATGACTGCAAGAGCCCCTCTCCTGTCACCACATATTTCAAATACTCTGACGACACTGCCATCCTCGCACTCCTCAACGACAATAACTCCATAACCGCCTACCACCAGTCTGTCACCCACTTCACCAAGTGGTGCGCTGACAACTTTCTTGAGTTAAATGTCAATAAAACAAAGCAGACCCTCCAGGAATTCGCGATGTTGCGATTTGCAACTTCAACGCAACTTCAGCCAATCCCCGCGAATTCAGGGCGGTGTTGCAATTTTGACCAATCACCGCAACTTTCCCGCAATTTTTACTAATTTTGACCAATCATCGGCGACGTATTGAACGCCGACCAACTTCCTTCTGTGTAGGAGACATAAGTGAGATGAAGTGCACGGTGCGTTTGTGTGTGTGTGTGCGGCAGAGGCGGTGGGTCACGTGAGTGTGGGTGTGTGCACGTACGGAAGTGTGTGCGTGTAAAAGCGCGCGCTCATCTGTCACACAGAGGAGAGAGTCAGGGTTGAGGTGTAGCTGTATTTTTTGTTGACTGCAAACCATTCATTCATCTTTCACGTTAATCTGTTCATCCTGCTGGTTTTCATGAGTTCCATTTCATCCTGCTGTGCTGTCATAGCTGTGTGCGCTCTTTTTGTAATAAATGCACAAAACATATCTGGATCTCAGCGTATCTGTCACCACAGCCTCCTCTTTGCGCGTCACAAATCTGCGAGCCATAGGACCCAACCTCATATTCTCGGCAGCTAAAAGGTTTGACTGCAGTCCGCGGACCGCTTAACGACTGCGGTCTTCGGACCGCGTGTTAACTGCGCATGGGACAAAAAAGAAGTGGGACAGCAGTCGTCGCGCCGTGTTCTGGCGAAATGTGTGACGCACATGCCTTTCAGGCCACACTCCGAGCCGCGCGCTCTGGGAACTGAGACACGGCTTCTAATGGCAAAGAAACATGTCTGCGGCGCCATTTGCCCACAAAAATAACAGCAAAAGACCGGGCGAAACAGTTCCCCTCCTAGTAGTAATTTATTTTCGATGTTGGTAAGGTTGTTTTAGGACCATATCTGTGATCTCTGTGTCTTTGTATTATTCTTTGTCAGTAATAACTCAGTATTCAAAATATTACTCCATTTTAATTACAAAAAGCGAAAATCGCAACTATTTATCGCAACTTTCACTTCCTCCCGCAACAAAATCACAACAAAAACCTTAAAAGCACCGCAACTTTCATCGCAACTTTTTGGAAAAGCTCCCACAAATTCAGGCATTTTAGCCCGCAACAATCACAAAAAATGCCCGCGAAATCCTGGGGGGTCTGACAAAGGAACTACTGATACAACACACCCCGGACCTGGCACTCACCACTATACACAGTAAAACAGTTGAACGTGTCACTCACTTCAAATATTTGGGACTCACACTAGACAATAAACTCACCTTCGAACAGCATGTCACTGATGTCCATAAACGCGCACAACAAAGACTCCACATCCTCCACAAACTCTGTGCTCTCTCCGTCACCCCACAACTTCTCTTACACCAGCATCATACAACCCATCCTCCTCTACTGCTCCCCCTGTTACTTCAATATGCTCTCCATCACCAACAGAAACAAACTCACCAGGGTCACCCGCACAGCTTCCAAAATCATCAATCGGCCCATCACAGACCATCACAGTGTGCGTGTGCGTGTGCGTGTGCGTGTGTGTGTGTGTGCGTGTGTGTGGACAATTTTCTTCATTTGAATGAAAACAGAATAAATTTTATTTGGTGATTCTGCATCTTCCAAATTTGATTGGTTGTCATCAACGTTAAAATTGACCGTCAGGAACCCTGGGGTCACTTTTGACAACAATTTCAAATTTGAGCAGCAGATTGACGGTGTTGTGAGAGCCAATTTTTATCAGTTCCGCCTAAAGTCAAGCCTTTTTAAATCGCACCGACCTTGAAAGGACCATTCATGCTTTTATCAGTTCTAGAATAGATTATTGCAACGCACTTTACGTCAGTGTCTCCCAAACTGCTCTCAGTCGTCTTCAGCACATCACCCCAGTCCTTTTTACACTTCATTGGCTTCCAGTTTCTTTTAGAATTGATTTTAAAATTTTACTTTTGTTTTTAAAGCTCTTAATGGTTTAGCACCTTGTTATTTGACCGAACTTTTATTTGTTTTGGAAGTCCCCTGAGTCAGGCTCAAACACTGGGGTGATGGAGCTTTCTCTGTGGTTGGTCCCAGACTGTGGAACAATCTGGAACAATCTGGAACAATCTGGAACAATCTGCCCTTTGAGCTTCGCAACATCACTGATTTTAACCTTTTGTGTTAGATTTAGATTAATCATTGACACTTGCAATAACTTGTGGAACTCTACCATTAGTGTGTTTTCAAATTAATTTCAGGTGAGTCATTTTTATCTTTTGGGAATGATGTGGGACAAAGAACTCCATGAATCAGAGCTGGAAAATGGCAGAAAAAGTGAGTTGGCTCTCGAGGTCACACATCAAAGCTGTTATTATTAATGGATGTTAAAAGCCGACAAAGGAGGCAATTAAATCATAATGAATCCAATTAAAATATACAAATCTCCTTTAAAGGGACATATTATGTCAAAAGGACTGTTCTGAGCTGTTAAAACACACTTCCTTCATCATTCATTCATTCTGAATTGCATTTTGACTGATTCATGCATGTTTCACTGATGAAGTAAGCAACAACCTAAAGCTTTTGAGATTTGAATGCCTTTGACATACCACCTATCTCCATCCACTTATGTCTTTTGAAGTGTTTCTATTATTAAAGACCTACTCCGCTTGTGGATCATTATGCTATAATTTGCAGATTTTAAACTGCAATTTTCATTCATTCAGCATCTTAATAAAAGTTCCATGTTAGAAAACTGCAGTTCCCATCGGGAGCTGACTTCACCATAAACGTCATTACAATAAAGCGCCAGCGAAAACGGGGATCGATCAACAATATGGCACCTTGAAAATAAAAGACTGAAGTTAATGAAGTTATGATCCACACAAAAAAAAGTCGTTTGTCAAACATGAGAGTGCAGGATTCAGGTCTTTGTGTTGCTGCTGGGTTAGAGTCAATCATGAGAGAGAAAAAATACAGAATAACACAAACAGATGTGAATGAAACAGTGTTTGTGAACAAACAGTGTTTGTGAACAATATTTTAAAATGACAGGAAATTATGCAACAAAACAGAAATCTGCATTTACAAAATTGCCAGTGGGGCATTCTTGATTGAAGAATGTGAATGTCCAAAATGAGATGCCACAAGGCAAGTTTATTTGTAGAGCACAAAGTAATTCAAAGTGCTAAACAGAATATGAAATACATTAAAATCACAACACAAACATATCAAAACATAAATAATCATTATAAATTAAAGAGAAAGACATTAAATGAGAGAGAAGAGTGCAGAATGAAAACCTTTCAGTCATATGCAGCTAAACACAACAGCCTGGATTCAGCTTGGATTTAAACAGTCAAAGTAGAGGCCTGTCTCACATGTTCAGTCGTTCCAGGTTTTAGCTGCATGAATCTGAAACTCTGACTCCCTGTGTTTAGTCCTGACTCTGGACACCAGCAGGAGGCCGGGCCCTGAGCTCCTCAGATGCTTCATGTGGCACTAACATCTCAGAGATGTACTTTGGAGCTCGGCCATGGAGAGACTTTTAAACAAGCAGAGCCTCTTTAAAGTCTATTCAGGTTCAGAGACCTGATACCAGGACTTATGTGCTCGTACTTCCTGGTTCGAGTGCAGTGTTCTGGATGTTCTGCAGCTGTCCCACAGCTCGTTTGGAGAGGCCAGTGAGTATGTTTTTTTTAGATGGTAAAAGGCTGCAGATTAGAGGTGTGAATCTTTCACTCACGAAACGGTTCAATTCGAATCTCGATTCACAGGCTACGATTCGATTCAGGGACAATTCTTAAAATTAGTAAACGATCCGGTACGATTCGATTCGATCTGATCTGGTTCAGTTAATTTCGATTCAATACAAATTGACAACTTTACTCCCAAGTTTTTTAAAGTTATTGAGAAGAAAAAGAGAGAAACAGAAATGAAATTTCAAAATAGTATCCTTTTGTTTATTTAGTGTCCAACAGACAATACACCAGGTCTACTGAAAAACTCTGCTCATACTTAAAATACAACACATTCCTTCCCTCAAGCAACACAAAACAATAAGGTTAGATATCAAAAATTAAAAAAAACAAGCAAGTTGCCTATTAAAGTCAAAAATCAGAATGAATCAGAATGATTAGTGCTTCATATGAGTTTCAGTAACTGTAAAAGTGTAACATATCACTGACAAGAAGATAATTAGTCGTCAGTTAAAGAAAACACTACAATGTCTTTATGTCTGTAATTCACTTTTATTAACAAAAAAGAAAATCAGAAAGCTCTTAACACTGAATAACTAATACTTTTTCTCCATCTCATAACATTTCCTCAGTCTCGTGTGTGTGCCTTTGCGTGTGTTTGTGTGTGTGTGTATTCGCGTGTGTTTTCGTGCGCGTTTGTGCGTGTGTGTGATTTACAAACCTTGGATGTTAGGGGCCAACTTTATGCAGGTTATGTTAGGTGGGAGGTAGGGTTGGGCGGTAATACGGTAATACGGTATACTGTGGTATCTAAAAATAGCAACGGTATCAGATTCATTACCGTCATTAAAAAAAAAAAATCTTGCCCTAATATAATATTAACTAGAATTAATTTAATGCCTAAATAAAGAGTGTTTGTCCAGCACTTATGTATGTGTGGTTGTGTTTGTTAATTTAATACTATTACAGTTTAAAACTAATATTACTATCGGAGAGATGACGTTCAATGAAGTTCCTGGATGTTGCGTCGTCACGTGACATTACCGCTCAGAAGAAGGAGGAGAAGACAACATGACAGACGCGCTGAGTAGGTCCCAAAGTAAAACACAACGTCTGCAATTTGGCAGCATTTCGGATTTCGGCCAAATGACAAGGGAGAGCCGGGAAATGTCAACGAGGCTGTGTGTAAAACGTGCATGCAGACGGTGGCGGTGTTCTGGTGAAACATCTTACCCGTCGAGAGATAACAGCGGCACTGTGGAGGAGCAGAGGCAACTGCATATTGTTGCGAGTGTAGCGCACTCGTGAATGTATGCATAATTCACCTTCTTAACCGTGTTGTTACAGCTTTGCCATGCGGGTTTTGCTCAGTTCTTGGTTAAGCACTTGGTTATAAAGTCACTGCTTCTGATAATAGTTGCGGTCCCTTTAAAGGCAAATTAACGTTTTTTTTACAATCTGAGCCTTCTTTCGGCAATAAAACAAGTAGTTTTACTCACCCATAGCATTTTTTTGTCAATTGGAGCAGTATCGCAGAACTTATGTTGAGCCGTTCTGTTCTAGTAATGATCCCGTATCCGTTAACATGGTGCTGTATCATATGCTCGGGGCATTACTTTGCGGTGTCCAAATAACACAAACTTTAGCACTTTTCAAATCATAGAAGCCCGATGTCTTAATGTAAGAAATCGTTTGAAGCAAAAGTGGCCTGTAATCCGAGATTTATCCATAGTTTCGAGTAGATGAGGAGGCCAGTGCACATGTGCGGACTGTGCTCTCAGCTCCCGGGACCCAAACATGAAACGCAAAGTTGAAAACTATGGATAAATCTCGGATTACAGGCCACTTTTGCTTCAAACGAAATCTTACATTAAGACATCGGGCTTCTATGATTTGAAAAGTGCTAAAGTTTGTGTTATTTGGAGACCGCAAAGTAATGCCCCGAATACAAATGCTAACGGATACGCTACAACATAACTTTCTTCAAACAGCTCCAAATGACACGAACGTGATATGGGTGAGTCAAACGACTTGTTTTATTACCGAAAGAAGGCTCAGATTGTAAAATAACGTTACTTTGCCTTTAAGAAAGGCGTGACGTTTGACATGCTGCTTTTGTGTTCTAGCACAGCGCCTTTTCTGATATTCTCGCGTGTTAATAAAAACAACTCTCCGTTTTTGAGTCTGAAATGTGAGAAGTTTTCGGGTTTCTTATTTCAAACGCAACTTCCACACGAGGCTGTTATTCTGGGAGATGAAGACCCCCTTCTTTGGTGGAACGAGGGTTGCCCGAAAATACCTGTGCTCTCCATCGGAACGGGTCTTCAGCACCGCGAGCAAAGTTGTCAATCCACAACGTGCCCTACTCAAACCGGAAAAAGTGAACATGCTGGTTTTGCATTCAATACCTTAATATTTTTATTTTCAATAAGGAGTAGCTTTTTCTGACGGACGAAAACGGTTCAGGATGTTGTATAGTTGTACGTTTAATTTATTTGATTCACGTTAATAGATTTTAAAAATATACAAACGAGCAGTATTTTCCACTGCGTTCTCAGGACAGGGTTATATATGCACATTTTCGGTTATGTCTTGTTATTTATTGTTCAGATTTTCTTATTTGATAAGATCAAGTATTTTATTTATTTGATTCCTGTTGGTTTGTTAGCTTTAGCCCACAGACAATTTGTTATTTCGTTCCGTCGGTTGGCTGCTGTATTTGCACTTTAAACATTTGTTAATAAAAGTTACTAATTTTGTACATGTTTTGTTATGTTTTCAGTATCATTAGGCCTATGTAATGCTGCTATTCTGTTTCTGAACGGTATAGGTGCAAGCTGCCATTTGGCGAGGCCACTCCACTGTAGTGCTACCAAGTGTTTTTTTTTTTTTTAGCCTTAGCAACGGTAATACCGTATACCCCGGGAAAATGTGGAGACGGTTTAACGGTATCAAAATTTGGATACCGCCCAACTCTAGTGGGAGGCGTTGTAAATTCCTCGTTGCCTGACATAGTTAGTTAGCAAAGTGAAAGTATCCTGCGCTGCGCTCCAACAACATCAGCCAACGTCACGGGTAAAAGGTCAACACTGTCATCTCGTGAGAGTTCAAACACACGCACAGGACCGCTTCTACTGCCGCTCATGATCACAGGACCTAGGAAACCCATTCTTGGCCGTAAATCCGGACCATTGGACCGTTCGTAGTGCATTTTTACCGATCCGGGCTCCGTTGATCGGTACACTCAGATCGCAGAGGTCACAGACTGATAACTGATCCAAATCGGTTAATCTTTACACCCTATTGCAGATGTTATTGATTTGATGTGATGCCACAGTCTGATTATTATCAGCTAATAAAGAGGTTGTTTTTTCACTAAATCCGCAATTCACAATTCCATCATTAAAGGTGATAAAGATGCCTTTATTACACAAAACTGACTCTTGTGAGCTTTAAGCCATGTTATAATGTTATGTCATCAAAAACATACCTGGAGTTGTGTTTTGTTGGAGTAATCTTGTGTTATTAGTCTGTTTACATCTCCAGAGCTCAAAATGCTCTGTTCCAAATGTGGTAATACAGAAAGTGCTCCAGAATCATTTGGATGATTTCAGCTCTGGAATTGTAATTCTCTATTAAAAGGTAAAAGGAGCTGTTACTCAAACATCTGTGAATGAAATAAAACATAACTCCAGGTATGTTTTTCGATGAGGTAACAACATTTTAACATGGCTTAAAGCTTAGAAGAATTTCAAAGCAATGTGGTCTACTCCATTCAGTGTAGTGAAGACTGCAGTGAGCGCTACACTGGAGAAACAAAACAGCCACTTCACAAGAGGATGTACCAACACAGACGGGCGTGCCAGAGTGGACCATCATCTGCCGTACATCTTCACCTAGAAGCCACGGGCCATTCTTTTGAGGACAGTGAGGTTCAGATCTTAGCCAGGGAAAAGAACTGGTTTGAGAGGGGAGTTAAAGAGGCTATTTTTGTCAAAAAATAGAATCCGTCGTTAAACAGAAATGGGGGAGTTAGACACAACTTGTCTCCCATCTATAATTTGATTCTCAAACCAAGTCAAAAACAGACAAAGAAACATTAGGGCAGAGGGGTGGAGACGGTCGTTAGGCGTGAATAGGGAGGCTAAACTAGTCGCCAGAGAAATTTGAAAAACAAAGAGACAGATTAGTTGAGATAGTTTCAGAGCTATTTCAGTGTAGGAGCTCCTCCCTGCAGCTAGATATAAGCAGGGTCTAACCAGCACTAGAACCAGAGCTGACGAAGCCTCTCGGATGAGCGGTGAAACGTTTTCGACCAAACAAACTTTGTCCAGTTGACAAATTGAATTTCTCCTTTTATCTTAGAAGAATACATTTAGCAAAATATAATACCTTTAAATGAGCAATGTCCCAAACTAAAATCTATGTTGCATTACATAAAACAGACCTTTCCTAAAGTCTTCCCACATCTCAGCTCAGGAGGTCATCTTGAAACGATCATTGTCATTTTGCCGCTCATAATCAGTGGTGTAAGGTAATGAAGTACAAAAGTAAAAGTACCATATTTAAGTACATTTTAAGTACTTTTACTTCACTAAATTTGAGAATGTGTATCTGTCTGTACTTTGTACATTTTAGATTTGGACTGAGTAGTAAAAAGTACTTTTCTTCATTGTGTACGACTTGCTGAAATGGCTGAGACTTTTACACTTAATTTTCAGAGTTTTTCTCCCAACTTCAGACAAACCAAATACACAAAAGCAGCTAGAATAATTAAGAAATAATTTGAATGACTTAAAATCAGCAAAATTCTTGATCAAAACCACTACATTTCACCCTTTAATTGTTCCAAATATCTCTGCAAAATACTTTTACATTAACTACATTTAAACAGGTACTTTAATACTTCAGTAGATTTTTCATGTGTTACTTTTACTTGAGTAACTTTTTGCTCCTGTATCTGTACTTTTACTTGAGTACTTCATTCACCACTGCTTATAATAATAATCCCAAAGTTTGATCAGTCTTTTATTAGAATACATATTCATCTTACGTTCTGGAAGTTTGATGAAGCTGTAAGAAAAAGAAAGCTACAGTGACAACAGACCTTTTGATGTGTAAATCTGGCTTTAAAGAAATGCACTATTCAGTGGGAGTTCAGAAAGCCAAAGTGAAAGCGTTTCTTTATGAGTGTAGTTTGTAATGGGTGGACTGATGGGGAGTGGGATGATTACAGACCCCAGATACAAAAGAACTAATTAAACAAAATGGGGAGGTTGATGGTTTTGGTAAAGCGTAAATTGTAAAAATGATAAGATACCCTGTTGAGCAACACCTAATCTAAAGTTCTGGACTCGTTAAAGGGCTCATATTAGGTCATTTTCTATTTTTCTGTTATAATGTTGTTTCCTAATCACAAACAAACCTGGAGTTGTGTTTTGTTTAACACACAAACTCTGTATAATTAAGCTGTGTTCTTCTTCAGATCTCTTTGGTATGCTCATCTGTCACCTGTTTGTTTCTATAAAGATGTCATTGTTCTGCCTGGAATGTTCCACAGTATGACATTAAACAGCTCTACCTTACATGTATTCAATTACAAGTGGTTTCATAGCTCAAAAATACCTAGAAAAACAGACATTCTGACTGTGAGCAGGGTCGCCTCTCCACAGATTTGACTAGTAACTCTTTATCTCCATGGAGACACATTCCAGACAAAGCAATAACATCTCCATGGAGAAAAGTATTTGATGGTCCCTGCACCACAAACGTTACACAGTTCACATTTAAGTGCTAAAGAATGGCACGTTTAATTCAGACAGCTCCTCTTAAATGTAGCAGCTCCAGAACTCCTCTTGTGTTCTTACAACGCTTCACTACTTTGACCACCACAATGTTCAGTATTATTATGGATTTTATGTTTAAAGTATTTGAACAAGAGCTTAGGGGGGGGGGAAGTCAAAAGTTTGGACTTTTTTTTTTTTTTTTTTTACTATTTCCCACATTTTATATATACACAAGACAAATACTGTATATGAAGTAAAATATATGGTATTATGCTACGGAAAAAGTGAAATAACAAATATTTTCTAATATTCATATCCTCAAAGTAGCCACCTTTGCTTTGTCGGAACCTTTTTTGCAACTTAATGGTGCATTGCATTGCTTTGCCTGGAAAGTTCCACAATATGGGCTTAAACTTACATCCGATTCATTTACTCAATCATGGGTGTTTTTATTGCTCAAAAATATGTTAAGGAACACGCATTCTGACTGTGAGTGGGGACGCCACTTCACAGATCTCACCTGTACATTGACCTGGTGATGTCCCCTGCTTGTCTCTGTGGAGTTCTGAGTTTAATCCCCTCTACCAGAAAAGTTACATAACACACCTTTAAGATTTTTATTTGCTTACTTACCTTGCTTCATATATTGAATTTTTGTTTTATGTTTCTAACATGTACAAAGTAAAACAAAACAAAAAACATGTGCATAAATTTTTGTTATACATTTTTTGATCACCAAGAAATGTGCACCGCTTTAGAGAAGACCCATTCACCCCATGTAGCAAAATGCAATCGGTCTTAAACTTAAAACTTACCAAAACACTTTTCAATCAATCAAATAACAATCCACTCCCTGAGCTGCATAAGCTGCACTAGCACTAATTCATGCTGGGGTTTAGGTAGTGACTCTTCATATCAGAGAGAGGGAGGCATTTTAGGGCCAAACCAACTGGACCAAAACACCAACATATAGCAACAACACCATGTCCAATATTTTCCTAACGATTAAATCCTCATAACAATTCATATCAGTAAAAGTTCTATTTGATTTGGACGTGTTTCCTTCAGTCAGTCGATCTTTATCTATAGAGCCCTTTACAACACTCATGGTGCCCAAAGTCATTTTCTAATCAAATCACCAGTGTAGAAACTGAAGAGGAAAATTAAGGGGAAAAAAAAGAAATGGTGCAGTATTTCTTAACCTGTGACACAGATCAGTCATGTTTATGGAATTTAAAGTGTGTCCTCTGATCCAAAGGTTGGCGGTTTGAATTTCTGTGTTGTGGTTGTGTCCTCAGGCAAGACACTTTACCCACTTCACCCCCAGTGTCTGCGTACATCGGTGTATGAATGTGTGTGTAAATGGGTGAGTGGTTCCTTGATGTAAAGCACTTTGAGTGCCTTGAAAGTGGATAAGCGTTGTATAAAAATCTTTAATTCATGATAATTTTTCTACCATTTCGTAAAAGTAATTAAAATAAAATAAATAAATACATTTTGATTCTCCATCTTCTGCAGCTCTGGACTATGCGTCTGGGGTTATTGGCACCTGCTTATTGGGATTTAAGCAGGTTTATAGCACAATGTAAAGAGACCCATCCATAAACAAGGGTCACAAGTCACAAGAAAAACCAGATACACTTTCAAAATCCTGTAACTTTGAAACTCTTTACTATCTCAAGTTTTTATGCAAGCCCTGGAACCAGTGTTGCAACAAAACCTACGCAAAACATTACAAGCAGCAGTGGAGCAGTTAGCCCAATGTTGTAATTGCCGTAGTCTGGCAGGCATGGTTCTGAGAGTCTGCCCCAGGGCATCTGTGTCAATAGAAGTATCTTAAAGAAGACATTGAGCTTTTGCTTTCTGCTACATAGGTATAATCTGTTAAAGATCCCATGACATGGTACTTCTTGATGCTTTTATATGGCTCCTTAATGGTTCCCTAATACTGTAAATGAATCCTTCTTCAAAATCAACACTCAGTGCATGAGAAACAGAGATAAGATGAGAAAGAGTATTTTTTCTCTCTCTGAACAGGCCATTATGGGAGTTGTTGCTTGAATGCAAATGAGGAGAAAAGAGATGGCCTATAGTAGAGGGTGGGGGCGTGGCCAAACTCTCCGCTCTCAGCTGTCCGCTCTCAGCTGATCCATTTCCGTGTTTTTGCATGGGGGGAGAGATTTGAAGCGTTCCATTGAAAAATAAACACATTTCCACAGAAAATAAAATGAAACCACTGCTGTTCAAAGGTCCAGAGGCTCAGATAAAGGACTTCCGAGCCTAGAAACACTCGGACGTGCCTCCAGGCAAATAAAAAAACGCATTTCGCATTGCCTAGCGCATTCGCAGTCCAAACTCTCTGGGCGTGATTTACAGAGACGCTGAGTTCAGACAGACGGGGGTGGAACTGCATTTGCATTTCTTTTTCCATCTGATGTCAATAAGTTTCCTTGTTCAAAATCGCCCGTTTGAGCTCCGATTTTTTTGTAACGCAGAAAAGGATCGCAAATGCTCAGTTTAGACATTTCACAACTTTTAGCCCTGGGGGGGGGGGCTAAACAGGGTAGGGGAGCTCACATTAACGTTCAAAAACCTCAGAAAGTGAAAATTTCATGCCATGGGACCTTTAAAATGTTGTTACCTCATCAAAAACATATCTGAAGTTGTGTTTTGTTTCATCCACACATGTTTGAGTAAACCTTCATTATTACATCTCCAAATCTCAAAAAGCTCTTTTTCACCTTGTGATGTCATGAAGCGATAGTTTTCAAATTAACAGCTGCTTTTTATCTTTAGTTCAGCAGAGATTGGCAATTCTAGGGCTGAAATCATCCAAATTATTCTATAGTGAAGCTTCTTAAATACATTAAAAAATGCTTGTAATAAATAAGATTTGCTTGTCCAAAACGATGAACAAAATGATGCTTTGTTCTGCAGCTTGGCACTTTGAGCCTGTATAAGACGCTCATACTGTACTTGTACATGACAGACGCACATTTATATTTTGTCCCCCATCTGCACAAACTTCTGTGGCTGGAAGGATGTGGTCCATAAGACTTTTTTCATGCCTTTAGATGTTTACCATATTGAAGTCCCTAGAGTGCTATACCCAGTCTGCTAATGACAAATACATATGGGCCCCTGGGAGCCCACCCCGCTGTCACCCACCACAACTGAGGCCCCCACACCGGTGCTAAGTGCTAACAGGCGTGTAGCATTCAGTTACATCATACGTGCACACACTGGTGGGAAAAAACTGTTAGCGGTACACATTTGGTTAGCTTTGTCTGCCAAATGGTTGGTTGGGGGGAAAAAATGAAAAGAAAAGGCCCCACCCAAACTTCCATGTCAAATTCTAGTTCCACGTGTGATTTTGTCGACTGCCGGGTAGTTCTGTCATGGAGGGGTAAAGAAAAATTCAAAGGTCTGCGTGAGTGAAGGTGGCGAGATGTGATGACGTGATTGGACAATTCAAGCTGAGGTTTGAGCAGATGTGGATGTGGGGAGGGATTGTGCTTGAATATATGGGCAGGATAAGAGGAAATGTTCAAGTTTTTCCAATCAAAAAATAGTCTAATGTGGTAAAAAATAGAATCCAGGAATAAGCAACTTGTAACTTTTTAAAGGGCCTATATTACGCCATTTTCTGATCAATGTTATAATTAATGCTGTCAGGCGATTAAAAAAAATAATTTAATTACAGGATTTGTAATTAATGAATCTAATTAATCACATTTGAATATTTTTTTTGGTGGTTTATTATGCTCTCCCACAGTGCAAAAAATCAATCAATCAATCAATCAATCAAACAATATTTATAAAGCACTTTTCATACAAAATTGTAACACAAAGCGCCTTACAGTGGTCAAGGATTAGAAGATTGACCTTTATTGATCTCGCACAGGAGAAGTTGTTTCTATATTTGACCCGGGGACCATCCCCATGATTTTGTTTTGTTATTTAGTCTTGGTCAGGACCTAAGCTGGAGGATTTTACCTATGGCGCATGTTTAGGTTGGTGGGGGAAACCGGAGTGCCCGGAGGAAACCCACCCAGACACGGGGAGAACATGCAAACTCCACACAGAAAGGCCCGGGCAACCCGGACCTTCTTGCTGTGAAGCATGAGTGCTAGCCACTCAGCCACCGTGCCGCCAGGGGAAAAAAAAAAAAAAAGCAAACAGACAAACAAGCAGACGAACAAACAACAAACAGATATACAGGGGGTCCTCGGGTTACGACGGTCTCGGGTTACGACGTTTCATGGTTACGAACGCGCCCCCATAAAAAAAAAATATGTATATATTACGCGTCATTCCGTCTTACGCGGTTTAGCGTGGTAAGAGATGTAAACAAACGCGAACGGCGCGCGACGCACGGCGGAAGAATACGCTCTGTTGTGGTTGTAGGGCGGAGAAGACGGCCTCGTGTGCCTGCCCAATGTGGGCGGAAGTACCTGATGTGGGCTCTGATCTGCTCCTATGAAAGCCACAGTGATAACCAAGCAGCGTAGTGGTCTAATTATTGAGATGGAAAGGTTATTGGTGCTTTGGTTGGAAGATCAAAGTCAAAATCCGAAATTCGGGTTATGACGCGTCTTAAGAACGGATCAACGTCGTAACCCGAGGACCCCCTGTACAAGCAAACAAACAAAAGAAAAGAACAAAAAAGGTGTCAAATGGGCATGAAAAATTATTTACAGTGGTACAGTGAAAAGACTGCAGACTTCCCCTTTAAAGGGATAGTTTGGATTTTTTGATGTGAATCTGTACGGCGCCCCCTTCAGCAGTGTCGTGCGTTCACACTGACTTACCCCTGACAGTGTCCTGTGAGCTGAGTTTCTGCCCAGTCCTGGAGCTGACCAAAGTAGGTCCACCAAGTTAGCGTGGACAGTTAATAAAGCTTGTTTTTCTTCTCAAAACAATATTGGTCAAAAAAGTGATATATTTGCATCACAAAACCGTTGTCCACGAAAAAGTTGGAAGTCTATATCGCGTGGTGCTATTTTCTCTCGAGTGGCACCACTGCGTGCCTATTGTTATTATTATTACTTATTATCACTTGTAAGTGGCGATGTTTATCTTTTTGTTATTTTGACCATTTGTCATTTTCTGCAAATAAATGCTCTAAATGATAATATTTTATTTGGAATTTGGGGTAAATGTTGTCGTAGTTTTAGACTCAAACAAAAACGTTCCTTTTGCCCAAACACAAACCTATAAGTAGTAAAATCAGAAAAACTGATCATTTTGCAGTGGCCTGTTATTTTTTCCAGAGCTGTATCAGCACTGGAGGAAATTTGTCTCAAATAAATCAGATCCAGACTCCTTAAAGGTGCACTAACTTTGCTGGTGGGAGAGTCCGTCACCTGCTTGTCCACATTATTTCTTAGCAATATGGCATAGACTTGAGTGATTTTTATAGCGTAAACAACACCTTGAAAAGCATGCATCCTTACCGAGAGCATGTTCGTGCTCTGGCTGTGTTTTTTTGCTCTTTTTGGTGACATCTATAAAGATCCAACAAATTAAAGTCTATGTAAAGCTTTTAGCACATTCAGTGTAGTTAAAGGAAAAGTAACGTTATTTTACAATCTGAGCCTTCTTTCGGTAATAAAACAAGTCGTTTGACTCACCCTTATCACGTTCGTGTCATTTGGAGCTGTTTGAAGAAAGTTATGTTGTAGCGTATCCGTTAGCATTTGTATTCGGGGCATTACTTTGCGGTGTCCAAATAACACAAACTTTAGCACTTTTCAAATCATAGAAGCCCGATGTCTTAATGTAAGATTTTGTTTGAGTCAAAAGTGGCCTGTAATCCGAGATTTATCCATAGTTTTCAGCTTTGCGTTTCATGTTTGGGTCCCGGGAGCTGAGAGCACAGTCCGCACATGCGCACTGGCCTCCTCATCTACTCGAAACTATGGCTAAATCTCGGATTACAGGCCACTTTTGCTTC
This sequence comes from Paratrypauchen microcephalus, assembly GCA_036785185.1. Taxonomy (NCBI): domain Eukaryota; kingdom Metazoa; phylum Chordata; class Actinopteri; order Gobiiformes; family Gobiidae; genus Paratrypauchen; species Paratrypauchen microcephalus. The sequence goes on along the minus strand of JAVJIX010000058.1, from coordinate 565,886 downwards.
AAACGAAGTCTTACATTAAGACATCGGGCTTCTATGATTTGAAAAGTGCTAAAGTTTGTGTTATTTGGACACCGCAAAGTAATGCCCCGAGCAAATGATACAGCACCATGTTAACGGATATGGGATCATTACTAGAACAACTACTTGTTTTATTGCCGAAAGAAGGCTCAGATTGTAAAAAAAACGTTAATTTGCCTTTAAAATCAGGTCTCGCGTGGGTTTTGGGTGGTCATACTGACACACTGATATTGATTGAGGTATTGAAAAGTATTATTTTTTATACAAAACTATCAATTCTTAAAGGTCCCATGGCATGAAATTTTCACTTTCTGAGGTTTTTGAACGTTAATGTGAGCTCCCCTACCCTGTTTAGACCCCCCCCCCCCATGGCTAAAAGTTGTGAAATGTCTAAACTGAGCATTTGCGATCCTTTTCTGCGTAAGAAAAAAATACAGCTCAAACGGGCGATTTTGAACAAGGAAACTATGTGACGTCACATTGTAAAATGCAGCTCCACCCCCCGTCTGGATGTCTACCCACCGGCTCTGTAAATCACGCCCAGAGAGTTTGGACCGCGAATGCGCTAGGCAATGCGAAATGTGTTTTTTTATTTGCCTGGAGGCTCGCCTGAGTGTTTCTAGGTTCGAAAGTCCTTTATCTGAGCCTCTGGACCTCTGAAACAGCAGTGGTTTAATTTTATTTTCTGTGAAAATGTGTTTTTTTCATTGAAACGCCTCTCCTTTCTTCCTCTGCGCTTAAAACACGGAAGTGGGGCCAGCGCACAGCGCACCGCTAAAACAAGAAACCAGCGGAGAGTTTGCTCCCCCCCCCCCCTCCCCACCCGCTCCTCTAACCTATCTCTGTCCTTCTTATTTGCATTCAAGCA
>JAVJIX010000058.1:535000-560000 GCA_036785185.1 Paratrypauchen microcephalus | reverse complement strand
TTCAGGCTGTATTCTGCTCTCAAACTGAAAACACTCTGTGATGTCATGTGGTGTGGATGGTTTCCTGGTGGATACAGGAAGTGCTCTATTGTGTTTATAAACTCTGTAAACCTTCACCAGAATCATTTGGATCATTTCAGCCCTGGAATTGCCCGTCTTTCCTGAACTAAAGATCAAATGTAGCTTTTAACTTGAAACTTACCACTACATTTGCCTGGAAGAATCCATGACTCATCGCTGTACCAGTGGCGAGTCTGGTAATGCTTGGTCCAGAATGCACTGCTGTTGTGCTTAGACAGACAGCTTAGTGAACCAATCAGAGAACAGTTAACGGACAGCGACATGAACCAAGCCGGTAGGAAGCAATGCAAAAACATCTTTTTTTAAAAGAAAGGCCTCTAGAGCTGTCAGCTGCTGTGGTTTTAAGGAATCGATGTGTTTTAGGTCATTTAAGACCAATTTTACAGCTGAATGGAAGGGACGTTGCGGGCAAAGGCGGGTGCACTGACGTCACCATCTTTGAACGAATCAGAATCGCGGAGTCCGTTATTAACCGGAGGAGAGAGGGTGGAGCGAGGGTGTCCAAATGGTATCTCGCTGTATAGGAAATACAGAGAGATATCATTTGGCTGGCCAGGTAACCACTACATGACATCACAAGGTGAAACAGAGCAGACTATTCGAACATGACCTAAACCTCAAAGAGTCCGAGTCTGTTAGAGTTTGTGTGGTATAGGACCTTGGTGCACTAACTTTTTGGTTGGGGATCCGGCAGCTGATTGTTTCTATACAATATATCCATAGAAACAAGGAGGTGACGGTTCCCCTGCGGAACAAAGATCTTATCTTTCCTCTGTCTGGAATGTTCCGCAGTGTGACATTAAACAGCTCTACATTACATTTATTCAACTACAGGTGATTTTATAGCTGAAAAATACCTAGAAAAACAGGCATTCTGACTGTGAGCGGGGTCGCCTCGCCACAGATCTGACCTGTAACCTGGTCTAGTTTGGTCCCCATGAAGATAAATAGGTTTAATGCAATACTGTGGAACATTCCATCTCCATAGAGAAAAGCCTTTGACAGACACTCCACCAGAAAAGTTACACACTGCACCTTTCAAGATAGAACTAGGAAGGGCATCTGGCATAAAAAGACATAGTGTTTAAGTGTTTGCCTGTAGTGGGGCTGGTTATATTGTCAGTGGGTCCAGCTGGGGCAGGAGTCATGGCAGCCCAATAATATCAAAAACACCTTTGACTCGACTCTATGCCTTTTAAAGAGGACTGAGCCTGGAGACAATCAATACAGCAGCATGACATTTCCACGATTTTTACACTCAACGAGAAGGCAACATATTTCTGATCTCTCTGACATTTTATTTTAAGCAACAAACACAATTGCATTGAACACAACTTCATTTCAGAATGTGATCATTTTGGGACTTAAAGGGACAGTGTGTAATATTTTTACCCGTTAATAACTGAAATTGAAGATACCCATTCAAAAATACATTGTTTTCCAAGCCTTTTCACTTCCATCATGAAATCAAAGTATTCTTTTGGACTTAGATATAGTCACATAAAAGGGGGATCTTCCCCATGCAGAGGCAGCCATTTTGAATACGAGAGCCGCAGAAGGACATTTGGGCTCCGCCTTCGCCTTCGGCAAGGCTCGTGGTTTTGGGTAAACAACACAAGCATGCTGCCGGATCAGACGTCGTAATGGATCTAACACGTGTTTTGGACTAAATTGTTTTACTGGATTTTATTCGCTGGATCCTTACGGACAAATTGAGAGCAAGTTTATGGTGAAATACAGAGTTTGACCTGTGCAAAGCATTCTAAGGTAAGCTAACCTCGTTTTGTGCTTTTCCGTATAAAAGCCCCATGTGCTCGGGGAGTGATTGTTGTGCAGGGAAATGAATTGCATAGTCAAAAAGAGGAGACTGTAAGGTTTCATTTGATGTGTAGAGTGTCATGGTACATGATCGGGAATGTGTGTTTTCATGAGAAAAAAAAAAAAAAAAAAACGGGACCGCGTTTTATTTATACAGTAGCGGCGCGGCTCGTGCGCGGGTACGAGAGCTGTCCGCGTTACGGCGCGCCTGGGTGACCCTCGAGGTCTGCTGTAGCTAAAACAGAAAGTGCAATAGCACCATCCACCTATGCGCCACGAATCCTACACACTGAGGCTTTAACAACAGCACAGTAGTTCAACCTATGACACAACAATCCAGGGAAAATTCAAACCCAGTGTTTTAAATGACCAAACTATATTAAAACATGGTTTAAAAGTGCATAATATGTGTTCCTTAATAATGACTCGAAAACGAAAATGACTGGAAAACACACACACACACACATACATATATATATATATATATATATATATATATATATATATATATATATATATATATATATATATAGTGTTAGAAGTATATTTTGATCTCTAAATATACTTCAGTAATCATGGAATATTACTGGACTGAGAAAAAACGACCTCCAGGTTCTTTAAAAACACCATTATATCCTGTTAAAAGCTCGACATAGTGAAGTGCAGAAACCTTAAAGAGAGTCAAGTTGTGTAGACATAAACATTTCTAAAGAGAAGTTTGAGGATTTAATGGTGTTATTTGCAGGCTCTTTGTTTGGGTCAGCGTGTCACCCATTCCTAAAGGGTGGAGAAAATAATGATGAAGTAGTTGTAGATTGGATGAGAATTCACAGAAGTCACATTTAAAGTTTGTGTTGCTATTGTTATTACAAAACAGCACAACTTATAATTGACTTTCATAATTAAGCTGGCTAAAAATATGAGTTTACTCTCATATCAACCTAAGATTGACTGTTCAAATTAAACTTGAAGTACTGTTACACACTGTTATTGGGTCAGTGGAAAAACACACATGTTAAGATTGTGGTATATGATAAATAGTGGAAAGCACTGTGAGTATTTTGAAATGCACTGTGTAAATTAATTATTAAATGAGACATATTGAGCTAAATTAATATTCATGAGCTTTTTTCATGTTCTAGCAGTGTTCCCACATCATTAATTGAACCTATTTGTGTTATAAAATTTTCGATCAATATTTGAAAAGAAAAAAGTACAGTTATAATTTATGTATATTACAGTGGTACCTCACCTTACGAATGACCCAACAAACGAAAATTTCAAGTTACGAAACACCTTCACGGTAAATTTTGGTCTCTAGATACGAAAGAAAATTCAAGTTATGAAACGTGAAATCTCAAAAATTCAAATAATGCGCGCTCAGCCACACACATTATATGCTTTTCTCAGACTGAATTTAAACTTTTCTCACATTTGTCTCTCGTTTAAACACTCAAACTTTCATAGATTTTCAACAAAATTATTAATAGTGAAGTGTGGGGGGAAGGAGGAGGGGGGAGAAGACTGCGCTCTGACACGTGTGTGATAGCGCAGCATGACCCGGGGCAGGGCTGCCAGCAGGTCTAGACCAAGGTCTAAACCTGGACTGGACCAGGACTAAACCATGACTAAACCAGGACTGGACCAGGACTAAACCAGGACTAAACCAGGACTAGACCAGGTGGTTTCATTTCGAGTCACAGCTGAGGGGAGCAGCGAGGAGGGGACTGCACGCAGTCTGAGCGCATGAACGCATGAACGAGACCCATGCAAGAGCCGCGGTGGTCTAGACCTCCTCTAGACCTGGTCAGGTCTAGAGGAGGTCTAGAGGAGCCGCGGTGGTCTGGACTAAACCTGGACTAAACCTGGACTAAACCTGGACTAAACCTGGTTTAGTCCTGGTTTAGTCCTGGTCCAGTCCAGGTCTAGACCTGCTGTCAGCTCCGCGCCGGGTCATGCTGCGCTATCACACACGTGTCAGAGCGCAGTTCCCCCCCCCCCCCCCCCACACACACACACACACTTCACTGTTAATACATTTTGTTGAAAATCTATGAAAGTTTGAATGTTTAAACAAGAGACAAATGTGAGAAACACAGAACACAATGTTACACTATAAAAAAAGTTACACTATAAAAAAAAAAAACTTGGATCGGGGCCTTGGAACGAATCAGGCTTTTTCCATTGAAATAGCTACTCAACTTACGAATTTTTCACGTTATGAAACCACTTCTGGAACGAATTAATTTCGTAAGGTGAGGTACCACTGTATAATTTAATACTAAATAACCCCAAAACAGATGGCATAAAAACATTAAAAAAACAAGCGTCCTTACTGTGAGTGGGCTTGCATCTCCACAAACCTGATTCGTTTTAGGTCTGGAGGAGGGCATATTCCTGCTTGTTGCCATGGAAATGCTGTTCCTTTGGTTATAATCTTTCAGTGTATGGCATAAAACATGCGTATCTCCATGGAGAATGTTCTGAAGTTTGATTTTAAATTTCTATTTCACTGAATCTTGCAGGTGATGTTCCACCTCCAGAAAACTGCGGACCTTTTAAGAATCATAAGGCTGATTTTCTAACAAGTCTTCAAAATGTTGTGTCATAAATTAGAGCATTTACCCCTGAAGTAGAAGAACCATGACCTCATTATCTTACCACTGTGAGATAGAGCCAATAAATATAACTTAAAGGTGCATTGTGTAACTTTTCTGGTTCTGTCAAATGCTTTTCTCCATGTCTGGAATGTTTCACAGTACAGGGGGTCCTCGGGTTACGACGGTCTTGACTTACGACGTTTCGTGGTTACGAACGCGCCCCCATTAAAAAAAATATATATATTACGCGTCATTCCGTCTTACGCGGTTTAGCGTGGTAAGTGACGTAAACAAACGCGAGCGGCGCGCGGCGCACGGCGGAAGAATACGCTCTGTTGTGGTTGTAGGGCAGAGAAGACGGCCTCGTGTGTGTGCCCAATGTGGGCGGAAGTACCTGATGTGGGCTCTGATCTGCTCCTATGAAAGCGGCAGTGATAACCAAGCAGCGTAGTGGTCTAATTATTGAGATGGAAAGGTTATTGGTGCTTTGGTTGGAAGATCAAAGTCAAAATCCGAATTACGACGAAATTCGGGTTACGACGCGTCTTAAGAACGGATCAACGTCGTAACCCGAGGACCTCCTGTATGGCATTACACCTTTCTATCTTCATGGGGACCAAACCAGACCAAGTTACAGACCAGATCTGTGGACAGGCGACGTCTCACTGGTGTTTTTGTGCTAGAAAAAACATCTGTAATTAAATAAATATAAAGTAGAGCTGTTTAATCTCATACTGTGGAACATTCCAGGTAGCAATTGCATATCCATAGAAACAAGCAGGTGACGGGCCCTCCAGAAGAAAAGTTACACCATGCCCCTTTAACATAACGTTTTATTTGCCCGCCATAGTACTTGTTCCTTATAACCTTTGGAATACAGATGGCAATACTCACACGCTCCCCTATGTCCCTCAAATACTGCATATACTTTCCGAAGCCTTATCTTGGCACAACTGAACCGAGCGCAAACTGTTTGACACAAGGCGAGAATTCATGATCCTGGGGGTAAATTAATGCAGGGTACACTTGTCGTTATTTGCTTATTTTGGGGAGCTGGGGGAGTATCAGGGCTCATGTGAAGGCGTTGTGTACTGACGGTGCCAACCAGCTCAACATATACAGGAAGGCTTCCAATGGGCTTGGGCCAGCAACAGAGACCAAATTGAGTTTAATAAGTTCTCCCATGGGTGCTCCTGACATTCTGGCTGGCTGCACCGCTATCGCCATACAAGCTACACCCCCCCCCCTCCAACTCGTCAGCTTCTCCGCTCGAAAATGTTTTCCGTGGAGAGAAAATAGAAAAAAGGGAAACACCATTAAAGAAATAAGAGCTTGTACCGTATATATACACAATGAAGCACACATGTCGACTAATCTAATATACGGCGATAGGAAAGGAGCACTTTGTAGCCTGCTTGTCTCCATGGAGATTTGATTACTTCATCTGCAAGGTGGACAGTGGACAGTGTAGGCAAGGAAATACCATAAAAACATGCATTTTTACATGTGAGCAGGCTGGTTTCTCCACAGATCGGACCTGTAAATTGGCTAAGTGGTGTCACCTTCTTAACATACATAACTTAACAACTTTAATGCCATACTGTGGAACATTCCAGGCACAGCTATAGCCTCTCCATGAAGACAAATCCTTCATATTTAGACTTCACTCAAACGGAAATTACTCTGTTCCACCTTGTGACGTCATGTGGCCATATATGAAGTGCTCCGCTGGGTTTTTAACCATCCACACATCTTCTCTTGGACCATTTGGATCATTTCTCTACTGAACTAAAAGGTAAAAGGAGCTGTTAACTAGAAAACTACCATCACATGACATCACAAGGTGGACCAGAGCATTTTGAGCTTTGGAGATGTAGACACACTAAGAATAAAGAGTTAATCAAACATGTGTGAATGAAACAAAACATAACTGAGGTGTACAGACAATCTGAACACAACCTGGAAAAGAATAAGACAGAGGAGCTACATGAACTTGCATTTACACACCAGATGAGGCTGTTGTTTTGAGCTCAGTAGAGTGACTTTGCAGGATCACAGAAACATGAGCAAATCAAACAAAACACTACTGTATTTTTAGACAAGAAAGCAATAGTATAACAATATTAAAAACACACCTCAATATTATATTCAATCTTCTACAAAACACACAGATTGAATAAAGGACAAAACCTGCCTTACTGGTCTATTCACTGCTTTCACCAGGGGAAATATTGACTGCGTTCACTTTTGTCCATCATTTTCTAAATCAATACATCTCCCAGGGACACCCAGTTTGTCAAATATCAAACCCATAATGAGGTCACAGGGAACACACTGCATAGCGCCCCCTATACAGTCAGAGGATCCCTGTACCAGCTGAGCCATCATCGTCCCGTTAGGATTTCCTTCATACTAACACTGTGCTCTGTTCTCTGAATTAGGGTGACCATTCGTCCGGATTTCGTCCGGACAGTCCGGTTTTAGAGCTGTCTGTCCGGCCGTCTGTCACGTGTCCTCCTTTTTAACATTTTGTCCTCCTTTTGGACCCTCGTCGGCCACCGTTGCATAAATCGTCATAAATCCCCACCCATTATTTACACTTGCTACTCTGCGATGTTCGCTGTTTCCCGATTCAGCGAATGCACGGTTCGGAGTGTGGTTTCAGTCTGCAGTCGAGGCGGTGCATACTCGCTGAGCCCTGAGTGCAGTCCGTGGATCACATGGGCGTCTGCGAAATGGAACAGATCCCGCCTCAGCTCAGCCGGGTGGTCTGCTCCTTGTTCCCTACAGACAAAAATATGATTCTATTGTGACTAGTAATACTTGGAATTGGGACATGGCAAATGTTCCCCCTAATTTTTAATGTGTCTGAGCAACACACTAACTCCCTGAGCGCTCCTTGGATCCCTGCCCCCCCCCCCGCGCGGCTCGCACTTTGCAGATATAAAAAAAAAGACCCCGCGGCTGAATAAAAAGCGGAGATTCGCTAAAAGCTCTTTTATCCCTGATTTACAGTGCGCTGCATAGGTTTTCTTATGCGCTGAGAATGTGCGAGCAGTGCACAATTGTGCAGGCGCGCAGCTTAGAGTAAACGTTGGACATGGCTACATGCCCATCCCTCAGAAAAAAAAACAAGGTGTCCTCACGTTAGGGCCTTTGTCCTCCTTTTTGGACACAAGTGTCCTCCTTTCCTGTTCTTTGCCGGTGGTCACCCTACTCTGAATGTTGTGAAAAGTGTTCAAGCATCAAAGGCATTAAACTCTGGTCATCTGAGATGAGAGAATTTCATTTTCTCGAGTCCATATTACTCTATTTTCTGATCTGTTGTAATGTTGTTTCCACATCACAAGCATATCTGGAGTTGTGCTTGGTTTAACATGCAAATCCTGCATGTTCCTGCAGAGTTCTTCTCTTTGTGATGACATGTGGTCATACAGGAAGTGCACCCCTGTGTTTCTAAACTCCATACACCTTCACTAGAATCTTTCAGCACTGAAGGTGCCAATCTCCATTGAACTAAAGGTAAAAAGTAGCTGTTAACTTGAAGCTACTGCCTCATGACATCACAAGGTGGAACAGAGCATTTTGAGCTCTGGAGATGTAGACAGACTAATAATAAAGAATTACTCAAATGTGTGAATGAAACAAAACACAACTCAGGTATATTTTTGAGGAGGTAACAACATTAGAACATGACTTAAAGCTCAGAAGCGTCAGTTTTGCATAATATCGGACCTTTAAAAATGACAGATGACCATTGAGCTCCTTTGTTTCACGTCAGAGATTAGATCAATATACTGATCTGATTGCGCAGCCGTGTTTGGTTTGACTTTGTGTTAAAATTGTAATAAATTAGACTTAGATTAGGTTAGATATCAACCAATCCTTTTTTTAATCCATCAAAGTCTTGTTTAATTGAGTTTAAAATGCTGGGTGATACTTTAAAGATCCTGTATTACACAAACTTGACTCTTGTGAGCTTTAAACCATGTGAGAATGTTGTTACCTCCTCAAGTTGTGTTTTCTTTCATTCACACGTTTGAGTAATCTTTTAATAATCTTTAAATGTGCACTATGTAACTTTCTGGTTGTTTCCCTGGAGATGTCATTGCTCTTCCTGGAATGGTCCAGAGTGTGACATCAAACAGCTCTACCTTACATTTATTCAATTACAAGTGGTTTATAGCTCAAAAATACCTAAAAAACAGACATTCTGACTGTGAGCACAGATCTGACCTGTAAATTGGTCTGGTTTGGTCTCCGTGAAGGCAAAACGCTTCAGTGCCACACTGTGAAACATTCCAGACAAAGCAATAATCTTCATGGAGAAAAAAAAAGTATTTGACGGACCCTCCACCAGAAAAGTTGCACAATGCACCTTTAAACAGTTAACAAAAATAAACTGAAACACATTGAAATGCCAGTCAAGTAACATCCCTGTCGTAGTTAATATCTGTAGGGTGCAGTGGTGTTAGCATAGTGGGTGGGTGTTTCTATATTAGAATCAGTCTTATAAACACGTACGCCCCCCCCCCCCCCCCATAGTAGCACTGGTGTCACTTTGCTGTCAAACCCAACTGAAAATCTGCTGTTTGTTTTGCTTGAGCAACATCACAAATATTTGACATTTTATCCTGTGAGTGACGGCTTCCTGCTTTGCCAATCCATGTGTAGCCAGAAACTACAAGCTTAACATTTTGTCATTTTAATCTCCACGTGTAAACTTTCAAAATGCATTTTGAAAGCATCACAAGCATCACCTCTTCAAGTGCCCGTATTACGCTGTTTTCTCATCACTGAAAACATACTTGGAGTTGTGTTTTGTTTCTTTCACATATTTAACACACAGACCTGCATATTTAGGCCGAGTTCTTCTTTCAAACTGAAAACGCCGACCTTATGCAGGAAATGCTCCACTGTGGTTTTAAACTCCATACACCAAGAAGAAGAGAGCGTTTTGAGCTTTGGGGATGCAGACAGACTAATAATCCAGGATTACTCAAACATGTATGAATGAAACAAAACACATGTACAGGTATGTTTTTGAGGACATAACAGCATTAGAACATGGGGTGGAGGGTGGAGGGTCTGTCACCTGTTGAAATGTCATTACTCTGCCTGGAATGTTCCACAGTTTAACATTAAAGATCCCATGACATGGTACTTCTTGATGCTTTTATATGGCTCCTTAATGGTTCCCTAATACTGTAAATGAATCCTTCTTCAAAATCAACACTCATGAGAAAGACACATGTACAGAGTCAGAGTCAGAAAATCTCTGAACAACTCATTCTGGGCCTTGTTGCTTGAATGCAAATGAGAAGGACAGAGATAGGTTAGAGGAGCGGGTGGGGAGGGCCAAATGCGCCTGCTGGTTCCTTGTTACTGTGCGCTGTCTCCCACTTCCGCGTTTTAAGCGCGGAGGAAGAAATGAGAGGAATTTCAATGAAAAAAACACATTTTCACAGAAAATAAAATTAAACCACTGCTGTTTCAGAGGTCCAGAGGGTCGGGTAAAGGACTTCCGAGCCTAGAAACACTCGCACGTGCCTCCAGGCAAATAAAAAAACGCATTTCGCATTGCGTAGCTCCTCCGCAGTCCAAACTCTCTGGGCGTGATTTCCAGAGACAGGGGGTGGACATCCAGACGGTGGTGGAACTGAATTTGCATTTCTTTTTTCGATGTGACGTAAAATAGTTGCCTTGTTCAAAATCGCCCGTTTGAGCTGTGTTTTTTTCTAACACAGAAAAGGATTGCAAATGCTCAGTTTAGACATTTCACAACTTTTAACCATGGGGGGGGGGGGGGGGGTAAACAGGGTAGGGGAGCTCACATTAACGTTCAAAAACCTCAGAAAGTGAAAATTTCATGCCATGGGACCTTTAAACATCTTTACTCAATAACAGGTGGTTTTATAGCTCAAAAATACCTAGAAAAACAAGCATTTTGATGGAGCAGTGCGGTGTTGGCTCTCCACAGATCTGACCTGCAACTTGGTCTGGCTTGGTCTCCATGAAAATAGAAAGGTTTAATACCATACTGTGGAACATTCCAGACAAATAACATCTCCATGGAGAAAAGCATTTGGTACCTTTACGCTCACAAGAGTCAATTTTGTGTAATATAACATCTTTAAGTTGCCTGGAAGAATCCATGACTCATCGCTGTACCAGCAGATGAGTCTGGTAATGCTTGGTCCAGAATGCGCTGCGGTTGCGAGTAGACAGACAGCTAAGTGAACCAATCAGAGATTGCGCCATCTTGATTCAAAACTGAGGAGGAACTTCCGCTGCCTAAGAGTGACTTTGCGGGCAAAGGCGGGTGCACTGACGTCACCATCTTTGAACGAATCAGAATCGCGGAGTCCGTTTTTAACTGGAGGAGCGAGAGTGGATGGAGGGTGTCCAAATGGTATCGCGCTGTATAGGAAATACAGAGAGATATCATTTGGCTGGCCAGGTAAATCTTTAAGTGCCACACTTTGAATACTATCACACAAAATAAGCACAGATTTCAACTGTTTCAAAAGTTCCAAACAGTCTGAAGCCAACTATTTTCTGTATAGATTAAGCATAACTTTTTTTCCAGCATCCTAACATCCCCCAGCCTGGTGTATTTTATATTCTAACTCTCCGTCTCGCTTGTCTAAATAGTTGCCTGTCAAAGCTTACGTCTACAGCCCTGACTAACTGGCACATACCCAAGCAGTGCCCATGCCCCTCACCTAAAGCACCTGGGACTCCATCCAACACCAAAATGAATGAAATTTAATAAACACAGCAAAAATGTGAAATGGCTTTTTTGTGATTTAATAGAGGTACACACTTCAGGGCTGGCTCTCTCGCAGTCTAAGCAGAGTTTAATTTGTGTCGGGACAAGTATTCAAATAATTCTTCCGACTGTTGTATTAGGCAGGTACTTTGATGTACTCATTAGTGTATTTCATCCTAAAAATCCTTCTTTCCCGGTATTTAATCATCTAATAGTACTATATTAACATGGTTTGCAGTGGTCCCAAGTTATTCTTTACTTTCCCAGTGCATTCTTCTAGCTCTGTAATTGTTCTTAAAGGGCTCATATTACGCTATTGTCTGATCTGTTATAATGTTGTTTCCTCAAAACAAACATACCTGGAGTTGTGTTTTGTTTCATTCATACATGTTTAACACACAAATCCTGCCGAGTTCATCCCTCAAACAGAAAATGCTCTGCTCCACCTTGTGATGTCTTGTGGTAATACAGGAAGTTGTTTTTTTTTTTTTTTCCTATCCATACAGTTTCATTAGAATCATTTTGATGATTTGAGCCCTGGAATTGCCGATCTTTAAAAATAAAACATAGCTGTTAGCTTGAAAACTACCACCTCATGACATCACAAGGTGGAACAGAGCATTTTGAGCTTTGGAGGTGTCGACAGGCTAAGAAAGCAGAATTATTCAAATATGTGTGAATGAAACTAAATAAACTCCAGTTATGTTTTGAGGAGGTTACAACATTATAACTTTAAGCTCCTAAGAGTCAATTTGTGTAATATAGGACCTTTAAAGGGATATGCCACCCCCAGGTCAAATTTGGGCATCTCCCCACAGTCCAGAGACTAAAATAAGTGGTGGAAAGCGTTTTCCTGCTCACCCAGCCATTGTCCGAGTCTGTCAGCACTGACCGCCGCGGTATCTGGTGCTCCTCCGCCTTAGACTGGAGTCTAACGTCGCCAGAGAAAGATTTCGGCCAAAAGGAATTAATTTGCTCGATGCGTTTCCCAATTACTTTGTGTGTAGTGCGCATTCATATCGAGTGCAAATAAATGTGCAAATCAACACGGAGAGCTTGACTTGGTCATTTTGGGTGGGAACTATTTTCCAGTGCGGAAGGACATGGCCGAATCACGCAGTACGCTGCCATGGGAATCCCTGTTACGCACCGGGAAGGGAGTTCCCCTGTTGCACAACGTGGTGCGTGATTCGGCCATGTTCTTCCGCACTGAAAAATAGTTCCCACCCAAAATGACCAAGTCAAGCTCTCCGTGTTGATTTGCACATTTATTTGCACTCGATATGAATGCGCACTACACAGAAAGTAATTGGGAAAAGCATCGAGCAAATTAATTCCTTTTGGCCGAAATCTTTCTCTGGCAACGTTAGACTCCAGTCTAACGCGGAGGAGCACCAGTTACCGCGGCGGTCAGTGCTGACAGACTCGGACAATGGCTGGGTGAGCAGGAAAACGCTTTTCATCACTTGTTTTAGTCTCTGGACTGTGGGGAGATGCCCAAATTTGACCTGGGGGTGGCATATCCCTTTAAAGCTACCATCTGTACATGTATTAGATGATTTCACCAGTAGATGTCAGATGTGTAACCTGATCCCCCTCCCCTCACCTGGCCTTTGGTCAGACTCACCTGTGGCCGTTTCCCAATTCACCGACGGCACGCTTGTGAGTGTGCACTCGGTCTGTTGTCGAGACGGCGCACACTCGCTCTGTCCTTAGTGCACTACGTTTCTCACATGGCCGTCTGCGAAATTGAACAAGTCCCGCCTCAGCTCAATGAGCCGGGTGGTCTGCTCCTTGTTCCCTAAAGACAAAAATATTATTCTATTGCGACTAGTAATACTTGGAATTGAGACATGGCCAATGTTCCCCCTAATTTTTAATGTTTCTGAGCAAACACACACCAACTCCACATCCGAAATGCCCCCCCGCGCGGCTCGCACTTTGCAGATACAAAAAAAAATGACCCCGCGGCTGAATAAAAAGCGGAGATCCGCTAAAAAGCTCTTTCATCCCTGATTTACAGTGCGCTGCACAAGTTTTCTTGTGCGCTGAGAATGTGCGAACAGTGCGCAGCTTAGAGTAAACGCTGGACTTGGCGACACTGTAGAATATCCAGCATTACAATAGCAAAGGAAATAAAGAAGTGTAAGGGGAAAAGCATGTGAACGGTAATACAGGTGCCGTGAACTATGCCGTTACGGCTACTGTCACACATGTTTAGCGTAGTTTATGAAGAGTTTCATGTAGCATAGTTGTAGGTGAGGTGAACCAGTACGTATATTTTATAGTGACGTCGCAACTCTCACTTGTGGATGTCGCTGGCGAGTCGGTCATTGTAGTCCCGCGCTGTGCATGCTGGGGCTTTTAAGTGTGCGAAGCGTGCATGTTCGCACGCTTGGTCCACGCCCCGATTTCCATGGAAACGACGGCGCCGTTCAGAGCTCGTTTCGACGGTGCAGGGGGAAAAAAACGAATGGAACGGCGCTTGTCGCGCCGGATATGACGCATATCCCGTTCCAAGGACGCTCACAAGTGTGCCGTCGCTGAATTGGGAAACGGCCTGTGATTTCTGGTCTTCTTCTGTCAGGGTAAAGCTGGCCCAGTATCAGAGAGCAAGAATGTAGATAGCATCTAGTGGTGAAATGTGAGAATACAACCGGCCGGCTAGGCCAAACTAATTACAAATTAGCTTTAAAGGTCCCATGACATGGTACTTGTTGATGCTTTTATATGGCTCCTTAATGGTTCCCTAATACTGTAAATGAATCCTTCTTCAAAATCAACACTCAGTGCATGAGAAACAGAGATAAGATGAGAAAGAGTAATTTTTCTCTCTCTGAACACTCCATTATGGGCGTTGTTGCTTGAATGCAAATGAGGAGAAAAGAGCTGGCCTATAGTAGAGGGTGGGGGCGTGGCCAAACTCTCCTCTCTCGGCTCTGAGCTCTCAGCTGATCCATTTCCGTGTTTTTGCACGGGGGGAGAGATTTGAAGCGTTCCATTGAAAAATAAACACATTTCCACAGAAAATAAAATTAAACCACTGCTGTTCAAAGGTCCAGAGGCTCAGATAAAGGACTTCCGAGCCTAGAAACACTCGGACGTGCCTCCAGGCAAATAAAAAAACACATTTCACATTGCCTAGCGCATTCGCAGTCCAAACTCTCTGGGCGTGATTTACAGAGACGCTGAGTACAGACAGACGGGGGTGGAACTGCATTTGCATTTCTTTTTTCGATCTGACGTCAATAAGGTGCCTTGTTCAAACTCGCCCGTTTGAGCTCTGATTTTTTGTAATGCAGAAAAGGATCGCAAATGCTCAGTTTAGACATTTCACAACTTTTAACCATGGGGGGGGCTAAACAGGGTAGGGGAGCTCACATTAACGTTCAAAAACCTCAGAAAGTGAAAATTTCATGCCATGGGACCTTTAAGTGCTTTCAGAGGCCAGAGCAGAGTTTGTCAGTACAGTAACCGGCTGCTTAGCTCAACTGGTAAGTCATGGACTTTCCCCCTGGGGGTTGTGGGTTCAAATCCCCCCCCGGGCAATGAGCTAACCAGTGTGGGTCCTTGGGCAAGACTCTTCACGGTACTGCCCCCCGGGCGCCGAAAAAAAAGATGGCTGCTCACTGCTCCTGAAAAGGATGGGTCAAATGCAGAAGTCAAATTTCTCCTGTGTGTCATTGTGTGTGAGACCAAATAAAGGCTTAAGCCTAAGATTATTATTATTATTATATAATGCTAACAAACATTACCATGTTAACAGCACACTTCCTGATTTATAATTAGATGCAAAGAGCACAGAGGGCGGCAGTAGCTCAGTTGATCCAAAGGTTGGAGGTTCAAATCCCGCTCTTGACATAAGAAACATCAGTGGTTGAGCGGTCAGATCCACTGACCCACAGGTTGGTTGGTACGATTCCAGCTCCCACAGATGAATGCTGCTGTTGTGTCTTTGGGCAAGACACTTAGCCCACCTCGCCCCCAGCGTCTGCGTACACTGGTGTGTGAATGGGTGAGTGTTTCCTTGTTGTAAAGCGCTTTGGGTGCCTTTCAAGGTGGAAAAGCGCTATATAAAGATGTGACCATTTAAACAATATATCTGTACTGAGGCAAAATGGGAAAAAAAAATCAGGTGTAGCTGTTTTAATAAAAGAAATGGGTCCATTGACTTCCTGTTAAAAAGTGCATAGCTGCTGCCCCTGCCTCTTCAAAGTGACATTTCACTGTAGCAAGCACAGGGTTTACATTTACACACACTGGGGCAGACCTAAGTAACTTTAGCAATAGGCAGCTACAGCTCCTTTGTGAGAATACACCAAACATACTCAATTGTGGGTTTTTTTCCTTTCATTTTTGTTTTTATTGAAATAATGCGAAAATGTATCCTGTAAAAACAACCAGAGGTTCCTATGAGACAGCGGCATGTGACATCTGACACTAAACGTCCTATACACTGGTCCCTCGCTCTATCGCGGTTCACTGTTTGCGGCCTCGCTGTTTCGCGGATTTTTAAAAATGTATTTATTTTTTATAGTGTAACATTGTGTTCTGCGTCCTGATTGGCTAAGAGACTGTAGACCTTTGCCGACTGATAGATGGGGGATGCAGGGGGGACCGGGACTAGACCAGGACTAGACCAGGACTAAACGTGGACTAAACCAGGTCTAGACCAGGTCTAAACCAGGTCTAAACCTGGACTGGTCCTGGACTAAACCAGGACTGGACCAGGTCTAGACCTGGACTAAACCGGGACTAGACCAGGTCTAAACCAGGATTAAATCACCCCGTGCGGCTCTTTGCTGGTTTCGTGCGGCTCTTGCGTTCGTTTGTGCGTTCGGTTTGTGTCTCGGGCTGCGAGGACGCGGTCCCGAGGGGAAGGCATGGTCCGGGCGCCGTGGTTCGATCTCGTGCTCGCAGCCCCTTGCGCCGGACGTGCTGCTCTGATTTGATCATGATGAGCAGGTGCACGTGTCGCGCACTTCTCCAAGGGGTTGGTGCGCATCGTGTCCCGGGACCTGGCAGTGCCGTTGGATGAGCGCGGTGCTTCCTGCGGATCCAGTGACTCGTGTCTCCGCTCCCCTCGCGCGGGGCTCCCGGCGGAGCCCCCACACTTCACTATGAATACATTTTGTTGAAAATCTACGAAAGTTTGAGTGTTTAAACGAGAGAGAAATGTGAGAAAATGTTAATTCCAGTGTTTTAAGGCGTTTACAGCCTTAAAACATGTAGAATAATTGTAAAATATAAAGTTGTCCTACTTCGCGGATTTCACTCATTACGGGTTATTTCTGGAACCCCCGCGATAAACGAGGGACCACTGTACTGCACAAGATTGACTTTTATGAGCTTTTAGTCAGGTTAGAATGCTGTTTCCTAATCTAAAACATACCTGGAGTTGCGTTTGTTTTATTCACACGTTTGAGTAATCCTTTATTATTAAACTGTCGACATCTCTAAAGCTCAAAATGCTCTGTTCCCCCTTGTGATGTCATAGTAGTTTTCAGGTTAACAACTTTGTTTTACTTTTGGTTCAATAGAGATGAGTGAATCCTGGACTGAAATTATTCAAATGACTCTAGTGAAAGAGTATGAGGTTAAAAACACAGTTGAGCACGTTCTGTATTTCCACATGACATCACAAGGTGGAACAGAGTTGTGTGAATGAAACAAAACAACTCTAGGTACAGTATGTTGTTGATGGGGAAATAATAGAACATATATCAGAAAATAGCATTATAGGGCCCTTAAAACACCCCCAAAATACGTATTTACTAAAGATATTTAATGAAGTAAAAATATTCCTTAATTCTGCTTTAAGAAAGATTCCAGTACACTGTATCTTTGAACTCTGTGTACACAAGCAAGTCTCTATGTGGAGCACTAAATAAATCCAGCGCTGTGGGACGGTGCTGGACAAGACAAATGCAGGATTACTCAAACCTCTGAATCACTCTAAAAACAACTAAGGGAAATACATTAGATTCTTATGCTAATTTTTTGCATAATGTCCTTTTAACCCATAACGCCGGAGAGCACCTGCAGTATTTATTTGTGTCCAATTAAGACACAAATTAAGAGACAAAGACAAACTGTAAGAAAGGTATGAAGAGGCTATAGTGATAATTGGCTTCACATGGAGTAATTAGACTGCATGGTTCAGTTAAATATAACCGGATGTCTATTATTGCAACACAAAGAAAATCCTGCATTGATATAGTCTAATGGCATTCCTCACCAAAAGATTTTTAAACAGGCAATTAAATGTTCACACAAAACCCAAACTTGAGAAAATTGAGTTCTTTGTGGACGTCATGACAAGCCATGATAATAGTGTCATAGAGTTAAAATACAAAATACAGAAATAGAAGTCTTTCGTCACTATGTTTTTATTTGCTAAAGTTTGGGTTTAACAATGGAATTTACTGGACCTATATGCTACCGCTAAAGAACACGAGGAGTGGGATGAAACGGGAAGAGATTTTAATATAATTCATAGTAAAGACATTTTGCGATTCAGTCCATATTTTTTGGCCTCATAATTCATGGTAATATTTTTGCGTTTGTTGTCCAATCCAAATGTAAAAACATGGGGAAAAACATCTCACAGGATCTTTTTTCTCACGTGTACAATTTTGTGGCAGGTTTTGTGGTACTTCCCTTTTTTTTTTTTAATTAGCTTTTTTTCACAGTATATTTGCACTTTTTTCCCCACACATAAAATTAATAACAATGTAAAGATGCATAATAAAATACAAAATAAAATTTTAAAAATGGGGGGGGGGGGGTAAACATTCTGTACATTTTGTCCTTTACATCCTTTACAATCCTTTACATTTTGCATTATTGTTACTCCACACTTCATACAGTTCAGTTTTCTCCACCACTGTTACATTTAACATAATCCAAGTAGGCCTAAAGAACACATATTATGCCAAATGGAATGAACATTTCTGAGCTTTGCAGAAATGTTCCCTCACCAAAACAAACCTGGAGACGTATTTGGCTTCTTTTACATTGGTTTCAGTATTCTTCTGTAAAAAGTCATTTGCTTTTGAGCCTCAGAAAATATACAGTTTGAATTTTCCCAGGATTGTTGCTTTATAGGTAGAAACCTTGCACCGTTTTCCAAGTCAAGTCCTATTAGCTGATAAAAATGGGGGAGTGACAAAAGCTCTCAAAACTATTACGCATCTCTATGTGTCTGATCACTTGCAAAACTATAACTGCAACAGAGTTCATGCAATAGGCTTTATTTAAGGTTACATCATCAACAATTACAACCATACCTCAGTTTTCATATTTTCATAATTTTCCACTGGGTACATGCGATTAGAAGAGATGATTCCAAACAGCATACGTATGCAGGTTTTATTTTACCACTGATGACATTTGCTTACACCGGAATTTGTCATCACATATTTCTAGACATCTTCCTGGTTTGTGGGATAAGCGTGAATAAAGCCTATATCTACTTTTACTAACTATATATTTCTTCTACTTTTAACTATTACTATTTATGGTTTATCCTCCTTTTTACACTTAAAGCCCCAGTGTGTAGGATTCGTGTCGCATAGGTGGATGGTGCTATTGCACTTTCTGTTTTAGCTACGGCAGACCTCGAGGGTCACCCGGGCGCGCCGTAACGCGGACAGCTCTCGTACCTGCGCACGAACCGCGCGCCGCTACTGTATAAATAAAACGCGGTCCCGTTTTTTTTTTTTTTTTTTTCTCATGAAAACACACATTCCCGATCATGTACCATGACACTCTACACATCAAATGAAACCTTACAGTCTCCTCTTTTTGACTATGCAATTCATTTCCCTGCACAACAATCACTCCCCGAGCACATGGGGCTTTTATACAGAAAAGCACAAAACGAGGTTAGCTTACCTTAGAAGGCTCTGCACAGGTCAAACTCTGTATTTCACCATAAACTTGCTCTCAATTTGTCCGTAAGGATCCAGTGAATAAAATCCAGGAAAACAATTTAGTCCAAAACACGTGTTAGATCCATTACGACGTCTGATCCGGCAGCATGCTTGTGTTGTTTACCCAAAACCACGAGCCTTGCCGAAGGCGGAGCCCAAATGTCCTTCTGCGGCTCTCGTATTCAAAATGGCTGCCTCTGCATGGGGAAGATCCCCCTTTTATGTGACTATATCTAAGTCCAAAAGAATACTTTGATTTCATGATGGAAGTGAAAAGGCTTGGAAAACAATGTATTTTGGGTATGGGTATCTTCAATTTCAGTAATTAACGGGTAAAAATCTTACACACTGTCCCTTTTTTTTTTTTTGAACTTTAGACACACTGTCCCTTTAAATACCAAAAATACCAAATCTTCAGCTCACTCACTCACTGACTCACTAACTTCTATTGTCCCATAGAAATGCTTATAATCTAAATACAATTATTTGTCAGTTAATACAAATGTCGGTCGACCTCCACTGCATTAATTGACTAAGTGACAACAGCTATTGTTCTTAGCCCTATTTTGTGGTTCCTCTTCCTTCTTCAGGCGTCTGCACTGTACGAGGAACTACATCCACATGCATCTGTTTGTGTCCTACATGCTACGCGCTGTTAGCATCTTCGTCAAAGACATCGTGCTGTACTCGGGCTCCGCCATCGAAGACGTGCACCGCGTCACTGTGGAAGACCTGAAGTCCATCACAGAGGCACCCCCTGCTGACAAGACGCAGTTTGTGAGTAAAAAATACATACATACAAAAAGGTGAAAGACACACTGTGTAACTTTTGGGTTGGGGGAGTAAAAAACACATACATACAAAAAGGTGAAAGACACACTTGGGGGTCCATCACCTGATTGTTTCTATGGCAATGTCATTGCTCTGCCTGAAATGTTCCACAGTATGACATTAACACATCTGCCTTACATTTATTCAATTATGGGTGGATTTATAGCTCAAGAATATGTAGAAAAACAGTGATTGTGACTGAGAGCGGGGTCGCCTCTCCACAGACCTGACCTGTAACTCGGTCTGGTTTGGTCTCCATTAATATAGAAGGGTTTAATGCCATACTGTGAAACATTCAAGACAAAGCAATACAAAGCAAAATCTCTATGGAGAATAGTGTTTGACAGGCCCTCCACCATAAATGTTACACAATGCATCTTTAATGACAAGCTTCAAGTATGTGTTGTTGGCACTGGCACATTGTTGTAGGTTTTAGTGTTCATAGAAAATTTAAAAAAGTTGGAGCTCAAATACTGCATTCTTCAGGTTTTCTATTTTCTGGATGTTTGCACAAAAGGTCAGAAGATCCATTCACACTCAGACCAAGTTTTACCATTGTGTCCTTAGGCAAGACACCTCACTCATCTTGCCTAATATGAAGAAATAATAATAATGTTCAAAATAAAGGGGGTTCAGGAGTATACAAGGATCTCAATGCCAAAATGTTCCAGACCTTGTGTAACAAAGAAAATGTTTACATTTACATTTGTATTTTGTTAGTTCAGGATTTGGTTCTGTCCTCAAATCCAGGCTGACTAGAAACCTCCAGCAAAGGCAAAACAAAAGTATCATTTTATTGAAATAAGATGCTTAAATTCTATTTCTCAGGTGCAAGATTAAAGGTTGTAAAGTTACTGTATGTCATTTGAAGAAAGCTTTTATGGTTAATCTTTCTTAACTTTTACCAAATTAGAACTTGGAAAGGGAAAATTAAAAACGCACACTATAATTATGAGGAAATTACACAAACTTTCCTGCTCACTGGCCACTGTTTTTAAAGGTCCCATGGCATGAAATTTTCACTTTCTGAGGTTTTTGAACGTTAATGTGAGCTCCCCTACCCTGTTTAGCCCCCCCCATGGTTAAAAGTTGTGAAATGTCTAAACTGAGCATTTGCGATCCTTTTCTGCGTTAGAAAAAAATCAGAGCTCAAACAGGCGATTTTGAACAAGGCACCTTATTGACGTCAGCTCGAAAAAAGAAATGCAAATGCAGTTCCACCCCCGTCTGTCTGTACTCAGCGTCTCTGTAAATCACGCCCAGAGAGTTTGGACTGCGAATGCGCTAGGCAATGCGAAATGCGTTTTTTTATTTGCCTGGAGGCACGTCCGAGTGTTTCTAGGCTCGGAAGTCCTTTATCTGAGCCTCTGGACCTTTGAACAGCAGTGGTTTAATTTTATTTTCTGTGGAAATGTGTTTATTTTTCAATGGAACACTTGTCATCTCTCACCCCGTGCAAAAACACGGAAATGGATCAGAGCGCACAGCTGAGAGCTGAGAGCGGAGAGTTTGGCCACGCCCCCACCCTCTACTATAGGCCAGCTCTTTTCTCCTCATTTGCATTCAAGCAACAACGCCCAGAATAAAGTGTTTCAGAGAGATATTTATGACTCTGACTGTGTTCATGAGGCTATCTCATGCACTAAGGCTCGATTTTGAAGAAGGATTCATTTACAGTATTAGGGAACCATTAAGGAGCCATATAAAAGCATCAACAAGTACCATGTCATGGGACCTTTAAGAATATCTGTTAAAAAATGATATCTAAAACATTCAGGTAAGCTAATAATTAGATTTTTGTGTGTGTGTCACAGCATAACTGATATCCTCAGAAATACCTTGTGACATGTATCTGTTTATCATTGCATTTTTAAAGTAATGGTTGTATTTGGAAGACAAAGTACAAGGAATTTTGAAATATATCTATATAGGCTATCCATGTTAGCATTTCTTTTGGTGAAAATGCTATATTTGCTTACAACCATTGTATTGTAGTATGTTTAATTAGTTTCAGTTTCCTTTTTTTTATCCTTTCAGTCTCCCCTCCCTTTGCTCCTCATGCTAAGTCACTCCCCTTCAGAGCGCTATCACAACACAGTGCATTGCGCTAATGAAACTACTACACATTCTGTCAGGTTTGTGAAGTTGTTGTATCATGCTGTTTTTGTATGGAAATTTATGGAATATTTACCTGCAGGAGCATACTGTAGGTGATGGATCGCAAACCATAAGTAGGGTTTGAATAGGGCCCGGGAGAGATCACTAGATTACTCAAACATGCATGGATGACATCTAAAACTACTTCAGGCGTGTTTTGATGAGGGAGAATAGAAGAATGCTCTATAAGAAGTCGATTTTGAGTAATACCCCTCTTAAAGAAAAGTTCTGGTACATGTTCAAATTTTGTATCATTATTATTATTATTATTATTATTATTATTATTATTATTATTATTATTATTATTATTATTATTATTATTATTATTATTATTATCATTATTATTATTATTATTATTATTATTATTATTATCATTATTATTATTATTATTATTATGAATTTGTTTTTGGACTTGGATTCAAACAATAAATGTGGTGTGAAAGATGGATCACAGCTGATGCTCCAGGTGCTGCTGTCTCTGCTCACTTCACTGTTGTGTTAGATCAGGTTCCAAGTCAAAATGATTAAACAGACATGAGCACAACTCAACAGGGAGTGGGAGTATGGATCAGTGCTGAAGAATTAGTATTATTACAGGAGAAACAAATACTGACAGCTGTGATAAACAGACTTCAAACATACAAAGACATTCAAGTTTCCTTTGCAGTATTCTGGAGGGTTGTGGTAATGGATATTTTGGTACATCTGACTTTTGTTCATCCTCACATTTTAAGTTCAGTCTTTCTAATCTCAAATTCCTTAAGTGGCAGCATTTGTGTTTTTTGGTGGCAGCACAATAGCTTGTACTCATACTTCACAGCAAGAAGGTTGTGAGTTGAATTTCCAGGTTGCTCAGGCCTTTCTGTGCAGAGTTTGCTGCGTTTCTCCATGTGTCTGGGTGGGTCTCTGAATACTTCGGCTGACGCTCAGGTTTAGTCTTCCCTCCCTTTGCTGTCGATATCACAACACAATCAGCGTGTGTCTAATGAAATGACTGCACATCACATCAGGTTTGTCAAGTTGTTGTGTACAGTTTTGTATCATGTTTTTGTATATTTATAGAGAATTGTCATATGGGAGCATATGGACTGAGTCTTACAGCTGAAGAGGGTTTGAATAGGGCCCGGGAGATATTACCCAAACATGCATGGATGACATTTAGAAGAATAGAATGCTTTTATTGTCACTATTCATATGTACAATTTACATCATACATACTCACAATGAGATGGAAAGCATCTCACTTCAGTGCAGACATTTAAGTATGATATTTACAACACAGTATAGAAGAAAAAAATAGTACAAAAAAGTCCTCTACAGCTAGTACTAAACATTAGTTACCAGGTTATTGATCAAAGGAGAAGTTCAATTTGTCAACTGGACAAAGTTTGTTTGGTTGAAAACGTTTCGCCGCTCATCCGAGAGGCTTCGTCAGTTCTGGTTCTAGTGCTGGTTAGACACTGCTTATATCTAGCTGCCGGGAGGCGCTCCCAACACTGAAAAAGCTCTGAAAACGATCCCCACTAATCTGTCTCTTTGTTTTTCGAATTACTCTGACGACTAGTTTCGACCCCCTATTCAACGTCTAACGACCCTCTCCACCCCTCTGCCCTGGATCGTCTGCCCTAATGTTTCTTTGTCTGTTTTGACTTGGTTTAAGAATCGAATTATAAATGGGAGACAAGTTATGTCTAACTCCCCCATTTCTGTTTAATGATGGATTCTCTTTCTTGACAAAAATAGCCTCTTTAACCCCCCTCTCAAACCAGTTCTTTTCCCTGGCTAAGATCTGAACCTCACTGTCCTCAAACGAATGGCCCGTGGCTTCTAGGTGAAGATGTACGACAGACTGAGGTCCACTCTGGCACGCCCGTCTGTGTTGGTACATCCTCTTGTGAAGTGGCTGTTTTGTTTCTCCAGTGTAGCGCTCACTGCAGTCTTCACTACACTGAATGGCCTCCCGGCCTCCCAGCAGCTAGATATAAGCAGTGTCTAACCAGCACAAGAACCAGAGCTGATGAAGCCTCTCGGATGAGCGGCGAAATGTTTTCAACCAAACAAACTTTGTCCAGTTGACAAATTGAACTTCTCCTTTGATCATGGATTCTACCTGGACGACTGAGGGACTTTTCACGCATCTTACCAGGTTATTGCAAGTCTTGCTCAGATATTGCAGTAGGGGTGACATATACAACCATATATACACACACTGGAGAGTCTCTACATTGTAGAGGGAGATGTTACACAGAACACAGTTTAGCAGATTGTGCTGTACTAAATGTTGCCATCAAGCTATAGCACAGGATATTGTACTGTAATTAGGTATTGCACAACAGGTGGATATGCTACAAAACCCAGTTTAAGATATTACACAGTAATAAATATTGCCCAGGTGGATATGCTTCAAAAACTATATTATTACACTGTAATAAATATTGTCCACAATATTGCACCGTGTTATGTAATTGCACAACGGGTGGATGGGAGGAGAGTGGGGGATGGGAATATGGGGTAAGTCAGTGCATGTGAGTGTTCAAAGTGGTTATAGGCCTTGGGAAGAAGCTGTTTTTGAATCTGTTTGTTCTTGCTTTGATGCACCTGTGACGCCTTCCTGAGGGCAGCAAGTTAAAGAACTGAGAGCCAGGGTGGGAGCTGTGATGATGTTGTTGGCTCTGCTGAGGCAGCGGGAGGTGTACATGTCCATCAGGGAGGGGAGAGGGCAGCCTATGATCTTCTGCGCTGTCTTAACTACCCTCTGAAGCTGCTTCCTGTCCGCCTTGGTGCTAGCCTGGGAATTCCCAGGCCGC
>JAVJIX010000058.1:507500-530000 GCA_036785185.1 Paratrypauchen microcephalus | reverse complement strand
ATAACATTACTGTTACTTGAGTGCCTTTTGTGGCCATACTCCTTCTACCACTGTTACCGTTTATGCTAAACTTACAGCTAATGCGGACACTTCCATTGTACAACCGCAGTGCCACTGTAAACAAGACGGATGACTTTGGACCAAACTGCCAATAAAAAAGAGTTAATGAAATATAAATAAAGTGCTGCTTATGTGTTATTATATGGGGAGGTTTGGAGGAAGAGGCAGGTGCAGAGAGGCAGGAGCCAACTAAAATAATGGGCCTGGCAAAGCGAATAGGAAAAAGTATGTCTCACTGTCCACACAGATGGACTGGTCCCAATCAGAAAAGCTGTGAGAAATGGTAGAACGGACTTGGCGCTTGTTTCACTTGGTTTGTCCTGGATTTGGACTTGGTTTGGTTAAATCCTGGTTTAGCCCTGGTTTAATCCCAGTTTAGTCCTGGTTTGGTCCTGATTTAGTCCTGGTTTAGTCCCAGGTTAGTACCAGTTTTGATGTGGTGTGTGTGCAGGTTTGAATGCAGACATATTATTATTAGTAGTAGTATTATAAGTACTTTATAGACAGATTATTAACACAGCCTGAGTGCAGTGTACCTGATTGATACAACTAGCCTCGCCCCCATTGTTGTGTCCTTGAGCACTGCAGTCACCTTGTTTATGGACGCCTACGCTGCTCTGATATAGTTGCTTCATTCATTTTCAACCCATTAAAAAATAAATAATTAGAATATAAAGCTGTGCAATTTATCAAATTTTAATCAAGAGTCAGTCACTTGTAATGTTGCGTGATCAGCTTGGGTCTGTTTAACAGAGAAGTCTCCAGCCAATCCTCTGTCAGTAAAAGCATGTGGTTTGGAGTACATGTTTGAGTTGCCCTTTATTATTAGTCTGTCTACATCTCCAAAGCTCCAAATGCTTTGGTTGTCTTTTTCTTCACAAGATGTTCTTATAAAGTTACTGTCTCATGACCTAAAGTGTTTTATATTTATTCTCTGCAGCTATAAACGTATAGACCATAGCCCATCATGAGTCATTCCCCGAGCTCATGTTGTTTACGTGACTGTAGTGTTTTTAGAGAACATATTTTGAAAGGGCATTCATTGATTCATTCATTCATTCATTCATTCATTCATTCATTTTCTTCCGCTTTTCCATTTTCTGGGTCGCGGGGGCAGCAGTCCAAGCAGTGTTCTGCTGCCCAGAACACAATGCACCAGCCCCCATGAATCCTCCCGCGGGTGGTGGGTCCACAGGAGGACGGCTCACGTCACAACAGGCCTTTATGATGTTTGAAAGGGCATTGAAAGTTTATTTTGACACCATGTCTCACCCCTGTTAAAAAGCATGGAGATGCTCCATTGACGCCAAAAAATTAGAACTCCAACCTGATTTGAGCAGCGTGTAGCATCATGATGACTGTTGGATGCGTGTATGACTTTGCTGTTGTAAATTGTCCGACCGGTTAAAATGAAAAGCAGCGCCTGCGTGTGTTCTGTGCGTATGCTGTGCTGCTGCGCTCATGTGCTGTTATTGCCTTGGGGTAAATTGGTGATCTGAGGTGTGCCCTGCTCTCCGTCTCCATGGAGATGATGCTACAGACCTGGGGGCAATCTGGAGTAATTGGTCTGGAGACCCTGAGCCCGGCCCATACAGTATCCTGGGAGAGATAATATAAATAAAATATGATTTTATTGATATTATCTCACACCTCTCCCTCTTGCTGCTGGCTCACTCACAGTAAGAGAGTTCACCTGGAAATAGGGCTGCGAAATTCATCATAATCTAATCAAAACTTTAATGGACACAATTAGCAAAATCTCAAAGATATCATCATTTTCTCCCAGAAACTGATGTTCTGTCATATTCCACCTAAAAGTTGCAAATCCTGTACTATAGATCTGTACATGTTCTCAGACGAATTCTAACCTGAGCTCTCTTTCCCTTCAAAAAGAAAAATATATCAAACTTATTTTGAGTTGCCAGTGTTTAAACCTACATTACAGTACTTAGACCTTTAACAATAATTAATGTTAACACAACATATCGCCACAGAAAAACACTGCGAAACAGGAAAATCATTTTAAATACAGTATAATTAAAAGACCTGAGCTGCAACAAATGGGAATGAAGCAATAATTAGCCAAAGAAGTTATTCATTCATTTGTCCTTTAGTGCCCCAAACTTATCATAGTACAGAAAAGTAAATCTCCCTGCTATTGCAATGAAAATGTACACCCAATAAATATTAAAGGTCCCATGGCATGAAATTTTCACTTTCTGAGGTTTTTGAATGGCTAAAAGTTGCGAAATGTCTAAACTGAGCATTTGTGATCCTTTTCCGCATTTGAAAAAAAGACAGCCCAAACGGGCGATTCTGGACAAGGAAACTTTCTGACGTCACACTCGCGGAAAGGTTTCCACCCCCCGTCTGGATGTCCACCCACCGTCTCTGGAAATCACGCCCAGAGAGTTGGACCGCAAACAAACTACGCAATGAGAGATGTGGTTTGTTATTTGCCTGGAGGCACGTGAGAGTGTTTCCAGGCTCGGATGTCCTTTATCCGAACCTCTGAAACAGCAGTGGTTTAATTTTATTTTCTGTGGAAATGTGTTTTTTTAATGGAAAGCGTCTCATATCTTCCTCCGCGCTTACACACACGGAAGTGGGGCCAGCGCACATCGCACAGCTAAACGAGGAACCAGCGGCGCATTTAGCCACACCCCCACCTGCTGCACTGGCCTGTCTCTGTCCTCCTCATTTACATTCAAGCAACAACGCCCAGAATAAAGTGTTTCAGAGACATATTTATGACTCTGGTTGTTTTCATGAGGCTCTCTCATGCACTAAGGCTTGATTTTGAAGAAGGATTCATTTACAGTATTAGGGAACCATTAAGGCGCCATATAAAAGCATCAAGAAGTACCATGTCATGGGACCTTTAAGATCTAAAAACGTATTGTTTCAGATTTCATATATTGAACGAGAAGCTGTAGTAATTATTGTGACAGGCCTCGGGGGGACAGACACGTTTTTATGGACAGGTCATGCCTCATATGAAGCTTAGGACCTCCAGAGTTCCCTCACTGAGCTGCAGAGGCTGCACTAGCACTGAGTCATGACTGGCTGAAGATGCTGGGGTCTAGGTAGAGAGAAAGGCATTTTAGGTTTAAACCAACTGGATTTCAGCTTTGAACCTGGCAACCCAAAAAAGAGACTCATATGAGGCTCAGGCTTTCTGATGAGGAACAAAACACCAAATTATAACAAATCAACTTTGCCATCATGTCCAGTGTTTTTGTAATGAAGAAGAAATCATTATTGAGTTATTATCCGTAAAAGCAATTTCATTTGAACATGTTGTATTTCGGGACACAGACAGGTCAAGTTCATGAAATTTGAAATCAAAATCAGCTCTTTTTAATAATGTGATTCTTGTATTTGTTTGTCAGTTCTTATTTTTTTGTCATTGTCAATTCTTCTTCACGCGTTTAAAATGTGAACTTTGTACTTAGTATGCGTGAAGAGTCCCTCAGTCGTCCAGGTAGAATCCATGATAAAAGAAGAAATTCAATTTGTCAAATGGACAAAGTTTGTTTGGTCGAAAACGTTTGGCCGCTCATCCGAGAGGCTTCGTCAGCTCTAATTCAATCAATCAATCAAATATTTATAAGGCGCTTTTCATACAAAATTGTAACACAAAGCGCTGGTAAGACACTTGCTTATATCTTGCTGCAGGGAGGAGCTAACTAGCTAACTACTTTCCGAAACTATCTCATTGGTTTCAGTCTTTTGTTTCTCTGGCGTCTAGATTAGCATACCTATTCATCCCTACAACGACTGTTTTTCACACCTCTGGCCCTGACCTGGCTCTAGCCCTATTGTTTCTTTTGTTTGTTTTGATCTAGGCTTAAGAATGGAATTGTAGATGGGAGACAAATTATGTCTGACTCCACCATTTCTGTTTAAAGAAGGATTCTCTTTTTGACAAAAATAGCCTCTTTAACTCCCCTCTCAAACCAGTTATTTTCCCTGGCTAAGATCTGAACCTCACTGTCCTCAAAAGAATGGCCCGTGGCTTCTAGGTGAAGATGTACGGCAGATGATGGTCCAATCTGGCACGCCCGTCTGTGTTGGTACATCCTCTTGTGAAGTGGCTGTTTTGTTTCTCCAGTGTAGCGCTCACTGCAGTCTTCACTACACTGAATGGAGTAGACCACATTGCTTTGTTTGTGGCTCGGTGTTTTGTCCTTTGTACTTAGTATTAAAAATGTAATTGTAAATCTAGCCACAATACTTATTAATGTAATTCGACATTTCAGGAGTGTGACATTTTTCTCACTCTGATAGCTGAACTGTCACCGTTCCCTAAAATAACATAATCTTTTTGTCTTTTTGCGTGGGTCTGAGTAGCTGCAAGGTCTGCTTATCCATGCAGCTGTTAACTTGTCGGTTTGGTGAGTGGTGTGCCAGTTTAAATGTATGTTTGGTATGTGGAGCGGGTAAGTGAGCTGGTAGTGCGGCGTTAGCATTATGCTGGCAGTGGTTTATGCAGCTGGGGAAACAGATTTGGACTTTGGCACTGCGCGGTACAGAGGAGGAGGGAGAGTCTTTACTGGAAGTGACATTTAAAAGTTTATGCAAAGTCGTATGGAAAGCAGAATGTGTACTGGGTACTGTTAGTTTGGCTGTAAGCTGTAGTTTTCAGCAAATTGGTGAGAATTATTATTATTGATACTTTACAGCTCCAGAAAATGTGTTGATTAAATCCATTTTGTGTTTTTGTCTTTCCATTTTTCGACACAAAAGCTAGTCAGGCTGTGTAATGGGTGCACCATTACAGAGACAGTCAAATTTCTGGGTACCCATATCAATCACACACTAAAATGGAAACAGCATTCAAACGAAACAAAAAAGCCAATAAAAGACTGTTTTTCCTCAGACAATTAAAAAAATTCAGAATCAGACACAACATCCTTCTTCAGTTCTACACAGCAATAATTGAAAGCGTCCTTACATCATCAATAATAGTCTGGTTCGGTAATTTGGATTCACATTCACAACACAAACTTCAACGCATTATAAATAAATCAACTAAAATCACTGGTCACACTCTCCCCTCCATAGACACACTGTATCACAGACGCATCACACAAAGAGCCAATAGAATCACCTCAGACCCCACACACCCTGCCAATAATCTGTTCAGACTCATGCCCTCTGGGAGGCGCTACAGATCCATCACTTCCAAAACTGTCAGATTCACCAACAGTTTCTTTCCCACTGCCATCCGGACTCTAAATCAATCCCGCTTATAACTGGTCATTTATCTGTTGTTGTATGTCGTATTGTGTAAGTGTGTTGTATATTCGTTTTGTCCTGTAATAGACACAGAAGAGATGTGAGCATTCTTGCTGTACCGGAAACAAATTCCACCAACTTGTTGTGTGGCCATTAATAAATGATTCTGATTCTGATTCTGATTCACTGTGTCACCATGGTTTCTGCTGAACATTCCTCCATAGACATACCTGCAGAATTCCCCCCAGTTTGACACTAAAGTTATATTATGAATTGTCCACCACCTGCCTATCTTCATGAAGATGCCGCTGCTTTGTCTGGAATGATTCGCAGTATGGCATTAAAGCTAGCTATCGCCATGGAGACAAGTAGGTGACACCACTACGGCCAAGTCTGGTTGTGTGGTGTGTTGTATTTTGAACTGTAAATCTGAACTGTGAATTTGAATAGAAATTGAATAAATGGAAGGTAGAGCTGTTTAATGTCACACTGTGGAACATTCCAGGCAGTGCAATGACATATCCATAGAAACAAGCAGGTGACATAGTGCACCTTTAAAAAATTAAAACATTAAAATTAAAAAAGTTTACAGATGAGTTGGAAACTGCTGCTCTGATTCCCTCCTTCTGTACAGTCCTTTAAAGGAGAATTAACGTTTTTTTACAATCTGAGTTTTATTTCGGTAATAAAACAAGTTGTTTTACTCACCCATAGCACTTTGGTGTCATTTAGAGCATTTCAGAAGATGTTTTGGATTTGCGATATCCGTAACGTGAGTTCTCGGGGCACATGTTTGCGGTCTCCAAATAACACAAACTTTATCACTTTTCAAATCACAGAAGCTCAATGTCTTAGTCTACACTTTAGTTTGAGTCAAAAGTGGCCTGTAATCTGAGATTTATCCATAGTTTGGAGTAGATGAGGAGGACAGTCGCATGTGCTCAGTCACAGCTGATTTCGCTCTCAGCTCTCGGGACCCAAACATGAAAGGCAAAGCTGTAAGACGTTTGG
The DNA here is from genome assembly GCA_036785185.1 of Paratrypauchen microcephalus. Taxonomy (NCBI): domain Eukaryota; kingdom Metazoa; phylum Chordata; class Actinopteri; order Gobiiformes; family Gobiidae; genus Paratrypauchen; species Paratrypauchen microcephalus. Next base: position 523,688 of record JAVJIX010000058.1, on the reverse strand, counting down.
ACCATCGTGTTTGCAGTACCCACTTCAGTCAGGACCATTTTTTACCAGCAAAGGAAAAGAAAGAAGGCCAGCGGATTCAGCGCACGATTCTGAGAAGTGATGTGAAACCGATGGCTGTTCTCTGCTGCTCCTAAAACTGTCTCCACTTCATTCTTTCTGTATCCATTCTGTCTCCTCATCCGTATACTCCTCTTCAGTCCTCAGTCCTCCATAAGTCCTCTTCAGCCTCAAAGTCCCAATCTTCTGCCATGTGTCGCTCGCAATAGAAAGGTTCAGAGTGGTGTTTATCTGCGAAACAGCTGGGACTTCACGCATGCGCGCCGTCTTCTATGATGACGTCATCAAATGAAACTATAGCTGCATATCGGGTTTCAGGCGCTTTTAACTCCATTTAAAGTCTACGCTGACACAGCGATCTTCTGTGATTTGAAAAGTGCGAAAGTTTGTTATTTGGAGACTGCAAACATTTGCCCCGAGAACTCAAGTTACAGAGATCGCAAATCTAAAACATCTCCGGAAGTGCTCCATATGACACCAAAGTGCTATGGGTGAGTAAAACAACTTGTTTTATTACCGAAATAAGGCTCAGATTGTAAAAAATGTTAATTCTCTATGGACCACTTTGTTATTGCACTTTGCAACTTTGCACCAGAACTATGTAGTGTTTGATGCTGTTGTTTTCTATGACAATCACACTAAATCTTGAAATATATATACTGTATATATTTTTTATTTGGGACAAAATGGTGCAAAACTGCCAAATCCTATGCAATTGAGGAAATAAAATTGGAGAACAAACTAAGTGCAAGTTCTGAATACTGGAACATAAAGATTACACACTTGGACTCTAAATACAACTTTGAGTGGGTAAATGAGAAGGTAAAATTATTATAATGTGTCTAAAAACTGTTACAAGTTGATTTTATATAATATGTTTCCAGGGTTGGACTGGGACAAAAAAAATGGCCCTGGCATTTTTGGCTTAGACCGGTCCGGAGCACAACGGACTAATTTATATATGTGTGTTCCCCGAAGCAAAGTATTTTACTATTGTTACGTCTTGGCTGAGGGGAAACCGGGGTGCTTCCAAAAACCACCAGCAAACTCACAATAACGACACATGCAATGGTTTATTTAAAATTAGTGCTGTCAGGTGATTAAAAAAATTAATCTAATTAATTACAGGATTTGTAATTAATTAATCTAATTAATCGCATTTTTTAAATAATTTTTTTTAGGTGGTTTATTGTGCTCTCCCACAGTGCAAAAAAGGTGTAAAATGTGTGATTTATAGTGGTACAGTGAAAAGACTGCAGACTTCCCCTTTAAGTCTAAGTTTTTCACTCTCTTTGTCTCCACTGTAAACATGACAAGACCCCCATTCCCCCTCCCACATTACGTAACATTCATTCACAAGCGCATTTACACCATTCCACTAAAACATGGCAAATATTTCTGGTGCCAAAAGGTGAGCACGTACAGCAGCTTTCATGCAACGGCAATAAATAATATTGTAATGACCTGGGTTAATGGTGTGTGTGCCTTTAAGGGGTTGGCTGTTGGGCGCTTGCGTGGGACAGGTGTGGGTGTTAATGTTGAGTGAGTCCGAACTCCTGTTTAATAAAGTTCATTGGAGACTAAGAGAAGCCTGGAGTCATTACAATATACAAGGCTTCAAATATACAGAGAATACAAATAAAATTACTCATGGCTCACATGAGCCCCGGAACCCGTGAGGAGGATTTAAACTCCCGGTGTGGATGTGTCCGGACCATCGCACCACGGGAGGAGGGAGGAGGGAGGAGGCGCGGGGTGAGTAAATGATCGGGTTTAGCGGGATTTAGCGTGATGGGCAAAACTTCTAAGTGTGCACCCTTAGTCGCGGCAGAACACGCTGCAGAGGTTATGGGAATTGAAAATGGTTAGGGATAGGGAAACGGGCTCGCGTGTCTTCACGTGCTCTCCCCGTGTCGACCAATGGGAGCACGGCATTTCTCATCGCGTCATCACTGTCCAGGGACAAGAGGGACCTGCTCCGTCACGTTTTTATCAATAAACTGGCCGTTCAAAGGCCCCGCACGCCAAATTTAAAATGCGCGCGCATTGAATTGCCGCTCATAATTAATTGCGTTAATTTTTATAACGCGTTAATTAGCAGTGTAATTAATTAATCTAATTAACGCGTTAAACTGACAGCCCTATTTAAAATGCATCTTGCACACAAGGTCAGGAGGAATGTTTTGCCTCATTTTTCATGTGTCTTCACAAACACACTAACTCCCTGAGCGTTCCTTGGACCCCTGTGAGCGACATCCGACATGCACACTGTGGCCACACCAGTATCACACCTGAGATCATCGCTACAAGTTACATAGCTTTTTAATCAAATTATTTTAGTTATTTCTGTTAGATCACTTCTAATATACCATCTCTATGTTTTTGTAAAGTTAACATCATTATAACACGTCTTAAAGCTCACAGTCAACTTTGTGTAATATAGGACCTTGAAACTCAAATGACTTTTTAAATTACATTTTGATTGTTTGCGTGATCATGACTACTTATACATTTGTTGCCAGATTTCGAAGACTCCACCACAGACAACCATGTTAACAAATGAGTAACTGCTTCAACACAGGACCTCACAAATCACGGTCAACTCCAAAATGGAATACAGAATTTGGTAAACACACTCTGGAAACCATAGACAGGGACTCTGTAATTGTCCCTGGCTTGTTTACTGCGCCTAATGAGAGCTAGATTTATGGACACTCTTTTAACGATGTCACCCGTAAAAGGGACCCTGGCTTTTACTTCCTTGTTTTGAACTAGTTTGAAAATCTCCCCCCTAATAAATATAGTCCTTAATTAGCTCAAGATTACAGAGCAAACACTCGTTATGGAGTCTTTTATGTGCTGGCTGCATATGGGGCCCAATTGGAGTGTGTAACTTTGAAGTAATAATATTTAAGGGATAGTTTGATAATAAAAAATTAAATTAAATTAAATAAATACATAAATGAGGGGGAAAAATGATAGAATTCAAAAGGGCCCTAAAATGAATGGCATCATTTTTGGCTCGATTTGACTCCCTATTATTTATTTTGTCTTTATATTTTTCTGTCAGTTTTTATCATCTTTGAGCTCTTAAAGTGCCTAGAGTGTGTTTATTTTTTTATTTTTGATTAATTATCCTGTGCATGTAGGCTATTTCCCTCCTCACACCTCAAAATACTCGGGTCCACTTTGTGATGTCATCCAGTGGTAATTCAGGAAGTGCCTTGTTTTTAAAGGTCCTATATTGCATGAAATCAGTTCAGCTTTTAGCCATGTTAGAATGCTGTTACCTGCTCAAAAACATATTCCTTTCTTTATTTATGCCAAAAGTTGTTCAGAAACACTGATGACAGTAATGCCTCATATGGAAGTGTAAATATGTTGCACTGTTCCAACAATTATAATTGCTTAATATGCAGCTTTTTCCATTTCATATTTCCAAATTAAGCTGATTATATTTTGTTAACAGCTAGTTTTAGCTGGCAAAAACACAGACAAACATAATAGAAAAATGTTACATGAACTGACTATTTGTGCTGATCTACCCACTTTGTAATTGTTTGCTTCACTGTTCCAACTGATCATTTAAATTTTCAACTGAAACTAAACTGGGTTAAACTTTCTCAACAGCTCTGTTAAAGGGATATGCCACCCCCAGGTCAAACTTGGGCATCTCCCCACAGTCCAGAGACTAAAATAAGTGGTGGAAAGCGTTTTCCTGCTCACCCAGCCATTGTCCGAGTCTGTCAGCACTGACCGCCGCGGTATCTGCAGCTCCTCCGCCTTAGACTGGAGTCTAACGTCGCCAGAGAAAGATTTCGGCCAAAAGGAATTAATTTGCTCGATGCGTTTCCCAATTACTTTCTGTGTAGTGCGCATTCATATCGAGTGCAAATAAATGTGCAAATCAACACGGAGAGCTTGCCTTGGTCATTTTGGGTGGGAACTATTTTCCAGTGCGGAAGAATAAAGCCGAATCACGCAGTACGCTGCCAGGGGAATCCCAGTTACGCACCGGGAAGGGAGTTCCCCTGTTGCACAACGTGGTGCGTGATTCGACTGTATTCGTGTTGATTTGCACATTTATTTGCACTCGATATGAATGCGCACTACACACAAAGTAATTGGGAAACGCATCGAGCAAATTAATTCCTTTTGGCCGAAATCTTTCTCTGGCGACGTTAGACTCCAGTCTAAGGCGGAGGAGCTGCAGTTACCGCGGCGGTCAGTGGCGACAGACTCGGACAATGGCTGGGTGAGCAGGAAAACGCTTTCCACCACTTATTTTAGTCTCTAGACTGTGGGGAGATGCCCAAGTTTGACCTGGGGGTGGCATATCCCTTTAAAGCCCCAGTGTGTAGGATCCGTGGCGCATAGGTGGATGGTGCTATTGCACTTTCTGTTTTAGCTACGGCAGACCTTGAGGGTCACCCGGGCGCGGTCCCGTTTTTTTTTTTTTTTTTTCTTTTCTCATGAAAACACACATTCCCGATCATGTACCATGACACTCTACACATCAAATGAAACCTTACAGTCTCCTCTTTTTGACTATGCAATTCATTTCCCTGCACAACAATCACTCCCCGAGCACATGGGGCTTTTATACGGAAAAGCACAAAACGAGGTTTGTTACTTAGCTTACCTTAGAATGCTTTGCACAGGTCAAACTCTGTATTTCACCATAAACTTGCTCTCAATTTGTCCGTAAGGATCCAGCGAATAAAATCCAGTAAAACAATTTAGTCCAAAACACGTGTTAGATCCATTACGACGTCTGATCCGGCAGCATGCTTGTGTTGTTTACCCAAAACCACGAGCCTTGCCGAAGGCGGAGCCCAAATGTCCTTCTGCGGCTCTCATAATCAAAATGGCTGCCTCTGCATGGGGAAGATCCCCCTTTTATGTGACTATATCTAAGTCCAAAAGAATACTTTGATTTCATGATGGAAGTGAAAAGGCTTGGAAAACAATGTATTTTTTAATGGGTATCTTCAATTTCAGTAATTAACGGGTAAAGATCTTACACACTGTCCCTTTAAGATGCCAGCAACAAAGCCAAAGATGTTAGCAAAATAGCACATAAACTCACTTCTTCAAGATTCAAGATTCTTTATTGTCATTATACCAGCATAACCACATTCTGATGGACTTAGACTGTTTTTAGACTTAGACTAGTTGTAGGAGGTATTATCTGTTGCATAAGGGTGAGTTGTTGTAAAGTTGTAGGGAGTATTATCTGTTACATTAGTGTGAGTTTTACAGTTGTAGGGAGTATTATCTGTTACATCAGCCTGAGTTGTTGTTTAGTTGTAGGGAGCATTATCTGTTGCATAAGGTGAGTTGTTGTACAGTTGTAGGGAGTATTATCTACTACATTAGTGTGAGTTTTACAGTTGTAGGGAGTATTATCTACTACATTAGTGTGAGTTTTACAGTTGTAGGGAGTATGGTATCATAGTTGGAAGTTTTAATCATTTTGCATACATTTTTTTGAAATGATCAGACTTGTCACCTCAGATCCTGTTTTTTCAATCAATCAATCAAACTTGATTTATTGAGCCCTTACAACAAGTGCTTCCCATTAGAATCAACACATGATAAAAACATTCACAGTAACATTTTTTAGAATTAGCGTGTTTATACCAGATTCTCCCGCCACTATGTTTTTTGTGTGTTTTTAATAGAATTAGCTGTGCTCTGAATACAAATAAGCCTTTGTGGAACCATCGACCGAGACTTCAATGACAGTGTAGCTAATATGGAGGCCTGTGTATAGAACTTGATACAATATTGAATAAAAAAGACCTGCAAGTCCATTATTACTCTGCTAATCTGAGCACATGGGACTGGGGCTACACAGACATAGCAGGAGAAATCAATGTGGCGCTAATCCGGGCTGCATGTCAATACAAAGACATGTAATACTGACGGGATTATTAACCGCCCCCTGAACACATCACCAGATTAAATGTCACCTTCAATGTTCCATTTTATGTCTGCGAATCTGAGAATTGGCTATTGACGCTGGGTTTGTTTTCATTATTTTAAAGGTGTATTATGTAACTTTTTTGTGAGGGTTTTGTTGATGTTGATGCTTTGACTGGAATGTTCCGCAGTATGGCATTAAAGGTCCAGTGTGTAGGATTCGTGGCGCATAGGTGGATAGTGGCTATGGCACTTCCTGTTTTAGCTACGGCAAACCTCGAGGGTCACCCGGACGCGCCGTAGCGGACAGCTCGCGTACCCGCCGGCGCGCACCCGGCGCTGCGAGCCGACAACAACGGTATTAATAAAACGCGGTCTCCCGTTCACTGTTTTTCTTTTCTCATGAAAACACACATTCCCGATCGTCTATCATGACAATCTACACATCAAATGAAACCTTACAGTCTCCTCTTTTTGACTATGCAATTCATTTCCCGGCACAACAATCACTCCCCGAGCACATGGGGCTTTTATACGGAAAAGCACAAAACGAGGTTTGTTACTTAGCTTACCTTTGAAGGCTCTGGACAGGTCAAACTCTGTATTTCACCACAAGCTTGGTCTCAATCTGTCCGTAAGGATCCAGCGAATAAAATCCAGTAAAACAATTTAGTCCAAAACACGTGTTAGATCCATTACGACGTCTGATCCGGCAGAATGCTTGTGTTGTTTACCCAAAACCACGTATAACTAGTAGTTATACTCTATGACACCTGTGCATCATCACTTTATAATTTACACATTTTAAATCGCAGTATTCATCTAAAATTACTTAAACTTTCATTGCTGCAAAGGTCATTACAACAAAGAATCTGCAACTCCGATGGATAGCTGCAGATCAAGCTAGCGATTATCAGATGTTTTTTTTTTTCTCATTTGTACCAAAATGACTACACAACTCTGTGAATCCTATCAACAATTAAGAAAATACGATTGGAGAACGAAGTACAGCGCAGTGGGCATGCTGGTAGCGGTGAAAACGGGTGTTGATCGGTAAAATAAGTGATTAATATTACTCGAACATGCACGAATCACTCCAAATACATCTTCGAGAGAGTAAATGGTGAGTGCAAAACTATAACATGCTTAAAAGCTCTAAAAAAATAAAATAAAATCAATATTATTCCAATAAATTGTGTCCAAGCGACATGATGACAACATTCTGGTATCTTTGTACTTTCAAATGGAGCTGGAGGACAGGCCACAGTTCTGTGGTGGGTTTATGGTTTGTATCTCTGTAATTATTGGGCCTATTCACATGAAACAAAAACTGGCACAAAGTTCAGCCTCTTGTTTTCACAATATCTTCAGAAAGTGGTGCCATTATTGATCTGAACTCAATATGTGATAGTTATCAGTTGAAATGACTTAAAGCAATGAGATTCATGGATTATGGATTAATAGTTTGGATACTTCTTTCAAAAACAGTAAATCTCCCAGTTTTATAGGCCCTTGTCTCAGATTATTATCACTAAATTCTAGAGTGTGAACAATTTAATTTAACCTAATTCATTTGGGGTTTTTTTTATAGCTTGAAAAACAACAGCAGTCAGTCTTGCTGTGAGTGGACTCGCCTCTCCACAGATCTGACCTGTAACTTTACCTGTTGGCGTCACTAACTTGACTGCGTGGATGTTCGTATGTTTAATGACATGCTGTGGAACATTCCAGGCAAAGCATCAACAGCTCCCTGGAGGTGAGCAAAACCCTCCACCAGAAATCAATATTGTTTTCTTACATAGCAATGGGAGCTAACAAGACCCCAAGGAAATGTAACTACTCCCAGCACTATTCAAAATTTAAAGAGGACAGGAAAAGATAAACATTGGGTTATGAAACCAATAAGGATTGTTTCCTGACTGCAGGCGTAGCTTCTTTATGACGTAGCATTTAGAAATGAAAACCCTTGTTCATTATCAGGAAGAAGCACAAAGCTCCATCGTGTTCTTAATGGACTTTTGTCTCATGTGGAATGTTCTAGATACATACATACATTCATACATGTGGAATGTTCTAGAGCAGAAGGCCGTGTGATGATCACTGAAAGAGTTAAAGTCCTGGAAAATCATAAACATGGATGTTTTTACAATACGACTGGAATGATTTGATATTTGTGAGGTAGTGATTTCAGAAACATTTGTATTTTTGATCAACATACATGCATTTTTTTCCTTTTATAAAAGAACTAGCAAGATTAGATCAGACTTTATTGATCTCACACAGGAGAAATTCACTTGCCACATTAGCTCCAGGCAGTTTAGTGCAAAGAAAGTTAGAACAAAAAAGTGCAGACAAGATAAGCAATAATAATAAAATAAGTAAATAAGAGAATATAGAAAAAATTGCACATTTGGATTATATAGTGAAGTTCTACACTCTGATGGTGGTGGGGATGAAGGATCTGCAGTAGCGCTCCTTCTTGCACTGGGGGTGCCTCAGTCGGCTGCTGAAGGAGCTGCTCAGCTCCTCTACAGTCCGGTGCAGAGGGTGAGAGGTGTCGTCCATGATGGACGTGAATTTGTCCAGTACCCTCCTCTCAGCCACCTCCTCTACAGAGTCCAGAGGACAGCCCAGGACAGAGCTGGCCCTCCTGACCAGCTTATTAAGTCTCTTCCTGTCCCGTTCTGTGCTGCTCGGGGCCCAGCAGACGACAGTGTAGAGGAGAGCAGAGGCCACACAACAAGATGGATATGTCATTTGCATTAGGTTTTCTGTTGTTGTTGTTGTTGTTTTATTTAATTTAATTGTTCCTCTGATGTGTCTTGCCCAAGGACTGAGGAATCAGGAATCAGGAATCAGGAAGGTTTTTATTGCCATATGAGTGAACAGGTTCACAACATTAGGAACTTGCTTCGATACCTAGAGCGGACAGACACTCCGAGCACCAGGGCGGCCATTCGCGGCGCCAACTTGGTTGCAGAGTAGAAAAAGATGCAGTACAATCAGTGACAATTTAACAACATGTAATGACAGAAAACAATTGGAGATATAACATAAGGTGATCTTTTTTGTTGGTAACATAAGGAAGGATGTGGGGGGGGGGGTCAGATTGGAAATCGATGAAATTGATTGAACCGAGAGCAGAGCTCAGACCTTTCTAAAGACAGGGAATTTCTACTATTATTTCTGTTTTCAGTGGTGTTGTGTTTTGTTTCATTCACACATGTTTCAGTAATCCTATATTATTAGTCTGTTTACGTCTCCAAAGCTCAAAATGCTCTGTTCCACCTTGTGATGTCATATCGTGGTCATTTTCAAGGTAACAGATACATGTTTACCTTTTGTTCAGTAGAGATGGCAGTTCCAGAGCTAAAATCAACCTAATGATTCTAGTAACGGTGTATGGAGTGGAGCACCTCCTGTATTACCACATGACATCACAAGGTGGAACAGAGTGTTTTCTGTTTGAGAGAAGAACTCAGCTTAAATATGCAAGGTTAGTGTCTTAAACCTTGCATATTTAGGGCAGCAGTAGCTCAGTTGGTAGAACGTTGACGGGTTGACGGCGTGTGGTCCCAGCTCCCACAGATGACTTAACCCTCGCCCCCAGTGTCTGTGGGCACTGGTAGCCTCCATGTTTAGCCCCCATGTCAGAAGTGCATCAAGGCCAGTTGTGACGTGGGCCCACCACCTGCAGGAGGATTCATGGGGGCTGGTGCATTGTGTTCTGTTCACTACAAATACGTAGTGCACATTGTAAAACTATTCCAGACAATAAAAAGACACCAACCACCTCTGGTTTTAAATACAATATTCATTTCCACGCCTGGATTATAGGTGTCTGTTGTTCGTGTTAATTGCATTGTGCATCTTGTCTGTAATTAAAACATCTTATGTAAATCGGCATGTTTCATTAGTCTTTGACCTCATCTGTCGTTAATAATAATTACACTCAGCAGTTTCCCCTAAGGTAACACAATGCACCAATAATAATGACACAACTGAAAATAAGCAAATTAAAGGGCTTGTATATGATTTTTTCCCCCATTTATTTGAGCAAAAATGATCTTGCCCCAGTACAGCTACTGTATATTATACACTCAAAAATATAAACGCAACACTTTTGTTTTGGCTCCCATTTTTCCTGAGATGGACCCAAAGATCCAAAATTCACTCCAGATACACAACACTACCATTTCTCTCAAACATTGTTCACAAATCTGTCCAAATGTGTGACAGCGAGCACCTCTGCCCCGCCGAGACAATCCACCCCACCTCACAGGTGCGCCACATCAAGATGCTGATCCGACATCATGACCAGTGCACAGGTGCACCCCAGACTGCCCACAATAAAAGGCCACCCCGAAATGTGCTTTTTTTTTTGCTTTATTGGGGGTCTGGGGACTCAGAACCAGTCAGTATCTGGTGTGACCACCATTTGCCTCATGCAGTGCAACACATCTTCTTCACATAGAGTTTATCAGATTGTCAGTTGTGGCCTGTGGAATGTTGGTCCACTCCTCTTCAAAGGCTGTGCAAAGTTGCTGGATATTAGTGGGAGCTGGTACACGCTGTCGTATACGCCGGTCAAGCACATCCCAAACATGCTCAATGGGTGACATGTCCGGTGAGTATGCTGGCCATGCAAGAACTGGGACATTTTCAGCTTCCAAGAATTGTGTACAGATCCTTGCAACATGGGGCCGTGCATTATCTTGCTGAAACATGAGGTGATGTTCATGGATGTATGGCACAACAATGGGCCTCAGGATCTCATCACGGTATCTCTGTGCATTCAAAATGCCATCAATAAAATGCACCTGTGTTCTTCGTCCATAACAGCCTTTGAAGAGGAGTGGACCAACATTCCACAGGCCACAACTGACAATCTGATAAACTCTATGAGAAGAAGATGTGTTGCACTGCATGAGGCAAATGGTGGTCACACCAGATACTGACTGGTTCTGAGTCCCCAGACCCCCAATAAAGCAAAAAAAAATGCACATTTCGGGGTGTCCTTTTATTGTGGGCAGTCTGGGGCGCACCTGTGCACTGGTCATGATGTCGGATCGGCATCTTGATGTGGCGCACCTGTGAGGTGGGGTGGATTGTCTCGGCGGGGCAGAGGTGCTCGCTGTCACACATTTGGACAGATTTGTGAACAATGTTTGAGAGAAATGGTAGTGTTGTGTATCTGGAGTGAATTTTGGATCTTTGGGTCCATCTCAGGAAAAATGGGAGCAAAAACAAAAGTGTTGAGTTTATATTTTTGTTGAGTGTATAAGCAGTTCTTGAGGTCAAAATAAGTCTGTGGTGTCCTTCTGCATCTAATTATAATGTTTTATTTTCAGAGAAGGAGGAAGTGCGTGGTTAGCATGATACTTAGCTTTACCGTGACAGTAGGCTTCACTCTTGTCTCTGAAAGTTGTGAAAAGTGCTTATGGCGGTGAATAATCAGGATGCTCAGAATGCATAAGGTAAATGTAGAATAACTTTGGACCACTGAAAACAAATTTCACTGGTCATATTTATTTAATCTTTATTTCCTGTGATTTTATATCAGTTTCACAACTTACAGAGGCCAGAATAGAGTTTTGCCTTAATGATAATGCAACAATTAGAATCAGGCGCTGACACCAAATCCATCTCCCGCCTCCAGCTGGATTTAATATACATCAACACTGTTTTAGCTTCTCTTCACTGGCTGCCTGTGTGTTTACAATTGATTTGAACATTTTACTGATCACTTTTAAAGCTCATTTAGGTCTTGCACCAAGTTACATTTCAGACCTTTTAACCCCGTACGAGCCCTCCCGCAGCCTTAGATCCGAGCGCCTCGGACTGAAATATCAATAATATTACATCATTAATTTATGAAGAAGAAGAGACTTTATTGATCTCACACTGGAGAAATTCCTCTCTGCATTTTAACCCATCCTATATATATATATATAAAAAAAAAATTAAAAAAATGTGCTCCTCACCTTCCTCGGTGGTTGGTCTCTCTCTCTCATCCAGCTCGGGTCCTCTACCAGAGGCCTGGGAGCTTGAGAGTTCTGTGCAGTATCTTTGCTGTTCCTGTACTGCACTTTTCTGGACTGAGATGTCTGATGTTTTTCCTGGGATCTGTTGTAGCCACTCCTCCAGTTTGGGGGTTACAGCCCCGAGTGCTCCGATCACCACGGGCACCACTGATGCCTTCACCTTCCAGGCCTTCTCCAGCTCTTCCTTGAGCCCCTGGTATTTCTCTAGTTTCTCGTGTTCCTTTTTCCTGATGTTACCATCTCTTGGTATTGCAATGTCCACCACCACGGCTCTGTTCTGTTGCTTATCCACCACCACTATGTCTGGTTGGTTCGCCATCACCATTCTGTCAGTCTGTATCTGGAAGTCCCACAGGATCTTGGCTCGGTCATTCTCCGCAACCTTCGGAGGTGTTTCCCACCTTGACCTTGGGGTCTCCAGCCCGTACTCTGCACAGATGTTTCTGTACACTATGCCCGCCACTTGGTTGTGTCGCTCCATGTATGCTTTCCCTGCCAGCATCTTACACCCTGCAGTTATGTGCTGGACTGTCTCAGGAGCCTCTTTGCACAGCCTACACCTTGGGTCTTGTCTGGTGTGGTAGAGCTGGGCCTCTCGGGTGCTCAAGGCCTGCTCCTGTGCTCCAGGATGAGGGCCTCTGTGCTGTCCTTCAGACCAGCCCTCTCCAGCCATTGGTAGGATTTCTTGATATCAGCCACTTCAGTTATGTTTCGGTGGTACGCCCCATGTAGGGGTTTGTCCTGCCATGATGGTCCCTCAGCACCTCTTCCTCTGCACTCCACTGTCTGAGGCATTCCTTGAGCACATCACCTGTCGGGGCCTTGTCCTTGATGTACTTATGGATATATATATATATATATATCGAACCCGGAACATTCTTGCTGTGAAGCGTGAGTGCTAGCCACTCAGCCACCGTGCTGCCACGGTGAAGGTTGATTATGCTCAGTCGCCAGGAGGCACAAAGGCCCAACGTGGATCCATCACATACAAATAGGTGAGGTCTTCTACATGAGGACAACATTGCATCCATGTAACATACTTCATAGTTTTAGGATGGATTTTGCCGTATTCTAGTCCTGGTTTAGTCATGATCTAGTCCAGGTTTTGTTCTTTATTTAGTCCCAGTTTAGTTCCACCTGCTATTATACCTGATTTGTTCCATACCCTACCTAAAATATGTTTAAACAAGAGTCCAGTAGCTTTTATTCATGTTATAATGCTGTTCCCTCATCAAAAACATACCAGGAGTTCATTTACACTTGCTTCATTAATCCTGTTTATGAGGAAGTCACTCACGTCGAACCAGATTTTTTAATGTCTTAAAAAAATGGAAACCAAAGTAGCTCATTTTAAAGAGTTTGCAGTGGTCCACAGTTATTCCTCAATTACCTTATGCATTCTACGCATCCTAATTATTCACCGTGATGGGTTTACACGCACTTTCCACTACTCTCAGAGACAAGCGTGGAGCTTTCTAACATGCACACTCTGATTATAGGACAATAAAACATTTCATCCCTATTTACTTCTGATATTCTCATGCAAGCATATTTGTACAAACCAGTGTTTTGTCCCAGTTTTATACAAGAAATGTCCCAGCAGTCTCTATTTTTGACCAATCTGAGACCCATCACCAGTAAAGAGGGCAGTATATTATCATTTGTTTAGCTAAAATATAGAAAATCATGCTTGAAAATGACCACCATAAGACCATAATCCCTCAGACTATGTACTGCTCCATAAGTGAGTCAAGCATGGACAATGTTACGTGATCTTTTCACAATTTTATTTACATTTTTACTATTTAAATCTGGTCTGGTTAGTACTGGGGCAAGACAAATTTTGCTTGCGTGTGTTTAAAGGGCCAATAACAAAACAAATAATGCATAATATGTGAGAGGTCATATTATTTTGGTTGTAGCATTAGCAGCATTAGCAGCATTGCATCATATCCAGTGCAAATGTTTTGAATGTTGCACTTTGTTTTGGACCCGTTTGCGTTGGCGTCTCTCCTCCTCACACCAGACATCTGCTTTCTTTCAGAGCTAAATCTGAACCAATTAAAAAGAAAAGACACAAGCCTCCAGCATCAAAGGGACACAGCTAATCTGTCCCTTTGACGCAGAAATGATAATATGTCTCACCCATAAGAACACGGTCACTCCAGATAGTTCGCGTATTCACGTGTATGCGCGCGTCGGGTATATCCATGGTCTTCAATTATCCGGAGAAACAACATATTCCAAACGTATCCCGTGTCCCCAGGCGAGTTTCTTTTTACGAAGCATTAACGTAGCATTCTTCTTCTCTGGAAATGCCACGTAAACATCACGCGGCTTGCTCACAGCTGATCGGCAAACAGGCGCAAACACAGTAGCGCTAATCGTCATGATTGGCGCCTTAAACTAGACTCTACGGTCTAGTTTCTGATTGGCTGAAACGGGCATTGTGCCTGGATAACTCTTCTGAGCCGCACAGACCGATTTTCTGGGCACAGTGGCTAGAGTTTCATTGAATTGCTTAACATTTTAGCGTGAGAAATACCATGTGTGGCGTGTGAGCGTGTGGATTGTTGAAATGCGTGTGTCACACTCTCAAAGTGTGAGACTTGAGAGCGCTGATAAAATGCTCCGCTCGGGGAATGAACGAACACTGTTACTTCCATTTTCAAATCAACACCATCAAATTTGTCACGTTGCCAAATAGTCGTTTTTGTGTGCAGACCCAATTTTGTGGTAGGCACAGTTGTATTACGCAAGATAGTAATTTAACGGGTGATGGACTGAAGATGGTTCAAAGTACTTGTGGTAATTGGTCCAAAAGAGCCCAGAGTGAGGAAGACGAGAGGAGAGGCTCGTGCAGTGAAGAGGGGACGGCGTCTGTTTAGAAGTGGGTACTGTCAGAAAGAGATTTGGGTGAAATGACAAGGCAAAGGCAAGCATCACTCAGTTATTAATAATTAGTCATTGTTATTTTTTAAAGTTTGATTCTTTTTTTTCCTGTGCCTGAATAGGTTTCCTCTGGGTGCTCCAGTTTCTCCTCCCACTAAAACATGCACTCCCCTGAAAAAGAGATTCTTAATCTCAGCAGGACTATCCTGGTTAAAGATCCCATGACATGGTTCTTGATGCTTTTATATGGCTCCTTAATGGTTCCCTAATACTGTAAATGAATCCTTCTTCAAAATCAACACAGTGCATGAGAAACAGAGAGAAGATGAGAAAGAGTCATTTTTCTCTCTCTGAACACTCTATAATGGGCGTTGTTGCTTGAATGCAAATGAGGAGAAAAGAGATGGCCAATAGTAGAGGGTGGGGGCATGGCCAAACGCTCTGCTCTCGCTCTGAGCCATCAGCTGATCCATTTCCTTGTTTTTGCATGAGGGGAGAGATTTGAAGCGTTCCATTGAAAAATAAACACATTTCCACATAAAATAAAATTAAACCACTGCTGTTCAAAGGTCCAGAGGCTCAGATAAAGGACTTCCGAGCCTAGAAACACTCGGACGTGCCTCCAGGCAAATAAAAAAACGCATTTCGCATTGCCTAGCGCATTCACAGTCCAAACTCTCTGGGCGTGATTTACAGAGACGCTGAGTACAGACAGACGGGGGTGGAACTGCATTTGCATTTCTTTTTTCGAGCTGACGTCAATAAGGTGGCTTGTCCGAACTCGCCCGTTTCAACACTGGTTTTGTGTAATGCAGAAAAGGATCGCAAATGCTCAGTTTAGACATTTCGCAACTTTTAGCCATGGGGGGGGGGCTAAACAGGGAAGGGGAGCTCACATTAACGTTCAAAAACCTCAGAAAGTGAAAATTTCATGCCATGGGAACTACCACTTCATGACATCACAATTGTGATGAGATTTGGAGATATAGACAACCTAACAACATGATTACTCAAACATGTGTGAATGAAAGAAAACACAACATTGGGTACATTTTTGATGGGGTAAATGATAACTTAAAGCTTCAAGTCAAGTTTGCATAAACACAAATAGACAAAAAGTAAAATTTTAACTGCATTGCAACCCAGGTCGGTAGCAGATTATACTGGAGGTCCCGGCCTGAAAAGTTTTGGTTAGCTTGCTATAGTGTCTAGACTATTACAGCAGTGAATTACTTCTAAAAGTCTTTTCCTGCAGATCAAATATTCTATG
>JAVJIX010000058.1:460000-502500 GCA_036785185.1 Paratrypauchen microcephalus | reverse complement strand
GGATGCTAACTGTAGCCATGCTCTGTCTGAGGCTTTTGTAGACTTTAATCTGAGCTTTAACACAATCTGACCATCTTTTTCTATTGTTTCAGTCACTCACTCTACTTGTGATGGTGATGTCATTAGAGGGAGACTAAGTCACTTCTTTATGGTCAAACAAACATCAGATTAAAGTCAAGCTTGAATAACCGAACTTCAGAAAGAGCAGAACCTTCAGTTAGCATCACACCCCCAGGGAATGTTGATGACATCATCAACAGCTTTCTCTAAACCAGTGAGAACTTATTTAAAGCACTTCAGCAACACCATAATGAGTGTGAGTGTTAAACGCAACATGAAATAAATGGTGTTCTATGCAAATACACTTGAATCTTCAGAGCCGAGTTGGACAAAGCACATCATTTATCAAAAGCAGTGAAGATGTTGTGAGTGAGAGGTAGAGTCTGTTCAGAGTACTGTCGAGTGGATGAAATGTGGGCTGCTCCCCTCCTGCATTGTACACACTGTGCGTATGGACACAAGCACAGCGCATACAATGTGGATGTGGTGCCCTCCCCGTTCTTCAATCAAAAAAGTGGAGCATCATTGCAGTTATAATTTTACTTTTGGAAGCGATTTTTGGCCCTGGCAGAGGAAAATACGTTAACTCTGAACTGTCTATTCAGGGCACAGCACTCAAAGTGATTGTTTTAGGGACGTTTTTTTAGTATCACAGCAAAAAAGGCAAACATTTTTGATAGTTGGTTATTTTTGTATTGTGTGTTTTTGATTACAGGAGTACCAGCCATGTTTGTGACAGTCTGGGCGACAGTGAGAGCCACATATGCAGATACAGAGTAAGTCTTTATAAGATCTGAGTTTCATGTGCAATTACAGACATTGTTAAAGGTGCACTATGTCACTTTTCTGGTGGAAGGTCTACCACCAGGGTCAAGAAATATAATGTTCCATGTCCATGCAGACATACAGATGGCAGGTAGTCCTAACCAAGACTAGCAACAACAACATCATCGAGAAGGGTCCCTGAATGCTGCAGCGCCCACTGCTCCTGAGGAGATGCCCCTGTGGCATTGAAGGATGGGTCAAATGCAGAGGACAAACTTATCTTGGGGAACTTTTAATTGAGGTTGTGTTTATTGCACAAAAAACTTACTGTTTTAACTTACTGTTACTTATGATCAAAGGAGAAGTTCAATTTGTCAACTGGACAAAGTTTGTTTGGTTGAAAACGTTTCGCCGCTCATCCGAGAGGCTTCGTCAGCTCTGGTTATTGTACTGGTTAGACCCTGCTTATATCTAGCTGCCGGGAGGCGCTCCCTACAATGACAAAAGCTCTGAAAACGATCCCCCTAATCTGTCTCTTTGTTTTTCAAATTACTCTGACGGCTGTTTCGACCCCCTATTCAACGTCTAACGACCCTCTCCACCCCTCTGCCCTGGCTCTGTTTGACTGGTCTAAGAATCCCATTATAAATGGGAGACAGGTTATATCTCACTCCCCCATTTCTGTTTAATGACGGATTCTCTTTTTTGACAAAAATAGCCTCTTTAACTCCCCTCTCAAACCAGTTCTTTTCCCTGGCTAAGATCTGAACCTCACTGTCCTCAAAAGAATGGCCCGTGGCTTCTAGGTGAAGATGTACCGCAGAAGCCGGTCCACTCTGGCACGCCCGTCTGTGTTGGTACATCCTCTTGTGAAGTGGCTGTTTTGTTTCTCCAGTGTAGCGCTCACTGCAGTCTTCACTACACTGAATGGAGTAGACCACATTGCTTTGTTTGTGGCTCGGTGTTCTGTCCTTTGGGTGGACCAGTTTTTGTCTTAAAGTGTTTGTGGGTTTGAAATAAACTGGAATTTCATATTGTCTGAAAATCCTCTGTAGTTTTTCCGAAACGCCGGCCAGGTACGGAATCGCTACCCCTTTCCTCCTGGGTTCGGATTCTCTGTTGTCTTGTTTATTGTCCTTGTCTCTCTTGGTTTTGTTGACAGCCCATTTAGGATATCCACAAACAGAGAGGGCTTCCTGCACATGTTGCTTTTCTTTCTCCTTGCCCTCTGTGCCCCCCACTTGCATACAGTATTTATTGAGTTTTTCACAACCCCCAGTTACAGTGGGTGGTGTGAATCAAAAAGCAGGTATTGGTCTGTGTGTGTGGGCTTCCTGAAGACTTCTACTTGGAGTCCCCGGTCTCCTCCTATCGTTACTGCACAATCTAAGAATGCCAATGTGTTATCCTTGGCATCTTCACGGGTGAATTTGATGTTCGGATCTACAGAATTGATATGTGCAGTGAAAGGTTCCAAATCTTGAATTTTGATTTTTGTAAAATTATCATCAACATAACGAAACCAGTGTGTGGGAGGAGTGCCTGGATATGAAGCTAAGGCACTCTGTTCAAATTGTTCCATGTATAAATTAGCCATGATAGGGGAGACCGGTGAGCCCATCGCACAGCCATGAATTTGCCTGTAAAAGTTCCCTCTGAACTGGAAATAGGTGGTATTTAGACAAATTTCCAGCAGTTGGCAGATTTGGTCAGGAGAAAGTTTGGTTCTCTCTTCTAGCTTGGAATCCTGTAGTAAACTCCTTCTCGCTGCTTCGACCGCTACAGCTGTGGGGATACAAGTGAAAAGAGAGGTTACATCAAAGGAAACCATTGTCTCATCCTGACCAAACTGGAGAAACTTAACTTTGTTTACAAATTCGGCTGTGTTCTCAATGTGGTGCTCCGTGTTGCCCACCAATGGCGCCAAGATGGTTTTAAGGTGTTTGGTCAAATTATATGTGATAGAGTCAACACTACACACAATGGGTCTGAGTGGTACTCCTTGTTTGTGAATCTGTTACTTACTGTTGGTGGGCTTGCATCAGTGCAAACCTGACTATAATTATGGCCTCTTCTTTGGCTATAATATTCCACAGTACAGCATAAAACATACCTATCTCCATGAAGAATGTTCCAAAGTGTAACTTTCCATGGAATCATAAAAGTGACATGCCTCATAATGTACCTTTAAATAAAAACAGAAAAAAATCTGTATTCAGACATGGAAAGTGAAATTTACAAAAACAGAATAACAACAATGTATGAAATTTCCAGCTACTCTTTTTTTTACAGACACCACATCATTTTAGTTTGTACATTTGACTGTGAGGCCTAGTATGAAACTGGAGTGTGCGTGAGTGTTGGTAGTGGTTGGAGGGGCTGATGGCACAGATTGGCAGCCTCATTTCCATCACTCTGCCCCAGGGCAGCTGTGGCTATAATAGTTGTTTACCACCACTGAGTGTGGAGTGAATGAACAATGAACTGTAAAGCACTTTGGGTGTCTTGAAAGACGCTATATAAATGCAATAATTAATTAAAATGCAAAAATGCAATGATTAATTACTTAATAAATAATTGATTAATTAAAATTCAGTTTACAAAATGCACATTTGTGGGAGGATTATTGGGGGCAGAACTATGGAAAAACTTTACTTAAATTACAGAATACACACCATCATGAGCATGCTGACAGAACTGTGCAGAAACAGGCTACTGCTGTACGCCAAAAGGAACTGTCTCGGTCTCTAGCGATTCTGCAGGGTGACATGAAGATGGGGGTCTGGCAGAACCAGGGTTCTGGCTAATTGCCCGTTCGCCTGAGTTTCTAAAATGTATTTGATTATGCTAAAATTAATGCCCTTGATGTACTTAAATCAGTCTCCTTGGAAAAATCGCGATATCAACAGGACTCTTTGTGTTTTGACTTTTGCTCTTCGCACAATCACTCCCAAGGTCACAGCTGTGGTTTGGTTATTACGGCACACTATAAAACATGGACATTCCAATCTTGGTCACACTGCACTAGTATTAGGTAAACACGTTGCCCTGTATATTTAGAAATGTTCGCCTCTACTTCAGTTTTCAATCAGTTTCATCAATTTTCTGGTCTGCTCCCTTTCCCCACCCTCCCGTCTGTCACCAAAGAAAAAAAACGCTGTGTGTTTACCTGTCCAATTGTCTTTGTCATAACATGTTTGTGAATATTGTTATTGATTGTACTGCATCTTTTTCCACTCTGTTATCTCCAAATTGGCGGTGCGCACATGCTCAGCGGCCCATCCCCAGGGGGAAACAAAATTTCGATTCACGATGTGTCGTGTACATATGGTTTTTTGACAATAAAGCTATCAACTATGAACTTTTTCCAACAATTAAGTAATTGACAAAACTTTTATCATCAAAATATTACAGAAATTAGTTGAACTTGTACAAAAATAAAAATTCTAATTTCTCTTGGCCTTTTGCAGCCATCAAAAAAACAACCAAAAAGCTCCTTGAAATTGGCAAATCAAATGCTTTTAAAATGACAAGGCTCACTGCAGCAGTTACAAGAAGAGGGGTGACAGTTTTCCAATGAAAAGTCAGTTGGAGTCGGAAGCACCCCCATGAACACTTCCTATTTTGAATGACGTGGCTAGCAGGTTAGCTATGGCCAATTTTATGTATACAATCTATGCTTGCTAAGGACTAAAAGATCACAGGAGAACATTCAAAGCAAAGCAAAATCTTCTCCATGGAGCAAACAGGTAGCAGGCCCTCATTCAGAAAGTTACATAGTGCATCTTTACAAGCCCTATATACAAACAAATACACAATTGTTTCTTGTGAGCTTTAAGCACTGTTAGAATGCTATTACCTCCTTCAAAACATACCTGGAGTTGTGTTGTTTCATTCACAGTAACCCTGGTTTATTGTCCACATCTCCAAAGCTCCAAATGCTCTCTTCCACCTTGTGATGTCATGAAGCCCTTTACCTTTAGCTCAGTAGATATTGGCAATTCCACAGCTGAAATGATCCGAATGATTCTAGTGAAGGTGTACACAGTTTGAAAACACAGTGGAGCACTTCCTGCATTACCACATGACATCACAAGGTGGAACAATGTTTTCTGTTTGAGAGAAGAACTCTAAATATGTAGGATTTGTGTGTTAAACATGTGTGAAGGAAACAAAACACAACTCCAGGTCTGTCTGTGATGAGGAAACATCATTATAACATAGATATGGGCCCTGTTGGTGCCATTTTCTATTTAATTTAGGCCCAGATATAGTCATTATGATGTTATTATTTGCATTTAATATAATTGCATTTATTTGCATTAGTTTATTTCTTGGAATATTCCAGAGATGTCTAGCCAATAGGAGCTGACGCTGAGCCATCGCGCTTTGAGCTCGCGCATTGACACAATGTAAACACTGTGTTCTTGTGTGAGATTTCGGTAAAAGACGGGGCAAACACTGTTTTCTAACGCCGTTCAACTTTAAACACAAGTAGACTCGTTCTTTCCATCTGAATTGAGTGGTTAATTGCATGAAAATGTTTAGAAGAATTTACTGAAGGGTAATTTAGCCACTACAGGCCCTTTAGAGCCAATAGCTGCGCAGATAGTTCAGCCCTTCCCTCTGTCATCAAACATTATCTCCAGCCTAACTGCACCTATACTCTCTAAAAGCCCCACAGCTGCTAACAACATTTGCCAATTTAATTTGTCAGATAAGCAGCTAAAAGCAGCGTTAGCTTTGTCCATGCGATTTGCTTGGCAGTTTAGAAACACTGATTAGCATGTGGTAATAGCAGACTTGGTTAAAATGTCCATTATGACAAATCAATTTAGCAGCAAAAGGTTTCTATATCTTGAAGCCACAGATAAGTTGGAGAGCGAGGGCCAGAGGGTAAACGGGCTCTGACTGAAGCTTATCATTTTGTAAAGGTTATCATTAAAGCAATCCTGCTCTGTACATGTGCTTTAAAGACAATTTTCTCTTTTTATGTGCACTATTCCGGTATCACAGGGGTAAGGATGAGGGAATGGACATGTATATAGTGTATAGGAATATGATATATCTTGAATAAAATGTACAGACTTTAGAAAAATATAAAAACATTTTTAATAGCCTTTATAAAACAAGAACAAAGATTTAATTCATAATGAGCAAATAGATAATGAACAATAATTCAGGCTGACAAAGTATAAGCCCTTAAAAGATTTTCAGACCTGGCATATAGTGACATTTAATGCTTATTTAATAGATAGGAGTAGTTGCATCACAATTAAACTTAACATCTCCATAGAGATGTTATTTCTATGTTACCCCCCCCCCCCTTCAAAATCCAATTGTGTTGTTTATACAGCAGGTAACTGAACTAATTTGTGACATTATAAATGTTGTAGGTGAAAATTTGCATAAATAGTCTCATAATATCCAATAAAAGGCCCAACCAGGTATCGGCTGATCTGTATTTTTTCTCTACCCGAAAAATGACTTAAGGTACACTGTGTAACATTTCTAGTGAAGGGTCCACCACCTGGTGTCTCCATGGAAATGTTACTGCTTTGCCTGGAATGTTCCACAGTTAAACTAAACTTGCCTATCGCAAAGCACACAAGCAGGTTACATTACAACGCTGCTGTACATTACAATAATAAGATCTCCTTGGAGACAAGCAGGTGGCGGACCCTCCACCAGAAAAGTTACGTAATGCATCTTTGAAGGGCCCATATTACACTATTTTCAGATCTATATTCTAATGTGAGACCTGGAGTTGCATTTAGTTTTATTCACACATGTTTAACACACAAAACCACATTTTTATGTCGTGGTAATACAGGAAGTGCTCCACTGTGTTTTTAAACTCCCTACACTTTGCTAGAATCAATCAGTCCTGGAACTGCCAATCTCTTCTGAGCAAAAGGTAAAAGGAGCTGTTAACTTGAAAACGACTGCTTCATGACATCACAGAGCAGTTTGAGCTTTGGAGATGTAAACAGACTAATAATAAAGTATTACTCAAACATGTGAATGAAACAAAACACAACTCCAGCTATGTTTTTGATGACATAACAACATTATAACAAGTCAATTTTGAGTAATATAACACCTTTAAACATGATCTGTAATAACCTGACAACCCTTTCATTTTCTTTCTATTTTGGCTTTTCGCAGGTGCTGGGATTTAAGCGCAGGCAATTTGAAATGGATATACCAAGTGCCCATTCTAACGGCTGTGGTGGTGAGTCCCGCTGAGCGCTAAATGAGCCAGTCTGCGTGCTCCTGTTGCATTCGTGTCCACGGGCTTCTGAACCTGCTCATTTCTAGGTAGACCACCTCTGCTATTTCATGTCTGATGTCTCCCTCCCACAGGTTAATTTCGTACTCTTCCTCAACATTATCCGGGTGTTAGCGACCAAGCTACGTGAGACCAATGCTGGGAGGTGTGATACAAGACAGCAGTACAGGTAAGTGAGTTTTGGAGTAAGTCTTGATTGGAAATGGTTTCATAATAAGCCTGCAATTTGAAGTTTGGTATTGCTTTTTTCTATCTTCTATCTTTTTTTTCAGATAAAATTGTAGTTTTGAAATAAACAATCAGGGTAGTTGACAGAGGGGAACAAAGAGGTCTGTTGTCCTGGGTCTCAGGGACAGGACACGTGCACCGATAAGCATGGTCCCGAAACAAGGCAAAGAGCGCATGCGGTGGTTTGATCCTGGTTTAGACCTGGTTTAGTCCTGGTTTAGTCCAGGTTTAGACCTGCTTTAGACCTGCTTTAGACCTGGTTTAGTCTTGGTTTAGTCCACGTTTAGTCCTGGTCTAGTCCTGGTCTAGTTCCGGTCTAGTCCCGGTGTTCTGACGAAACGTCCTACCATCGAGAAACGTCCTACCCTCTCAGAAAATCCTGCCGTGTGCTTCCGATGTCATTTTTTTTGTCATTGCTGTTTTAATGTTTGTTTCTATGCAGTTAGGACATTCTGATAGGTAAAATTACCCCATCAGGACACGGCTTCCACATTAGTAAGTGCAGGTATGAAGTTCTGGTCAAATGACCCCGTTATGAGCAGCTGCCAAGCCGTGCGCATGCGCAGAACATTACGTAACTTCTTGAGAGTTCGTACTACGTCACTCCTTCAGAGATATACAGGTAGGATGTTCTAATATGCAGGTAGGACGTTCTGCTGTGCAGGTAGGACGTTCTAATATGCAGGTAGGACATTCTGCTGTACAGGTAGGATGTTCTGCCATACAGGTAGGACGTTCTAATATGCAGGTAGGACGTTCTGCTGTGCAGGTAGGACGTTCTAATATGCAGGTAGGACATTCTGCTGTACAGGTAGGATGTTCTGCCATACAGGTAGGACGTTCTAATATGCAGGTAGGACGTTCTGCTGTGCAGGTAGGATGTTCTGCCATACAGGTAGGACCTTCTAATATGCAGGTAGGACGTTCTAATATGCAGGTAGGATGTTCTGCTGTGCAGGTAGGATGTTCTGCCATACAGGTAGGACATTCTAATATGCAGGTAGGACGTTCTAATATGCAGGTAGGATGTTCTGCCATACAGGTAGGACATTCTAATATGCAGGTAGGACGTTCTAATATGCAGGTAGGATGTTCTGCCATACAGGTAGGACGTTCTAATATGCAGGTAGGACGTTCTGCTATACAGGTAGGTAAATGTACTATATAAATGAAATGTACTTACTTACCTGCACTTGCTAATGTGGAAGCGTGTTCTGATGCTATGTAACCATGTTCTGTTATACAAATGAACCTCACTTGAGTGAGCTTTTACACACATGGACTCAAATTACAAATCAAAAAACATTAGTATTTTAATGTGTAAAAAAAAAACATGGCACATGTTTTGGGTTGGTCATTAAAACATATTATTATAACACAACATTATTACACAACATTTACACATCAAAATCTACAAAGCTCTCAAAAATTCTCTAAAAATACTAATTCTAAAAAATATATCTAGTTATTACAGAATATTTACACCCTCTACACTATTTAAACTATTTCTCAAAAACTAAAAATCTTCTATTTCCATGTTCTAAATCTAAATATTAAAACAAAAAACTACACTACTCTTTACATGAATTTACAATAAATTTACAAACTACGAACATTTACTACAAGTATAATCTGTGTGTATCTGTATATTTGACACATTTGAAATGGGCCCATCGAAGACACGTCCCACACTGCACCTAGAGACAAACATATATACATATAAAAACAAGACGATTAGGAAACTTCAAATGTCTACTTAAAGATTTACTTGGCACTCTCAAATACTTATATGATATTTTAACAAATTAATCCTAACAAATTAATGTTAATGTATCAATCTTGAGGGCCTCAGATCTGCCATGTCGACAACATTAACAAACATAACAAGCATACCCGCTCTGACCATATCTGCACGTGTAAGTGCTTGAACACGGCCATGTAATGGCTTCTCGTAAGTGGCTAAATTCGCTCACTAAGGTCGTTTTCACACCTTGTTTGGTTCGTTTAAAATGAACCAGAGTTCGTTTGTTCCTTTGATTCGGACCTTTTGTTCTGGTGTGAATAAAAAACAAAAATCTCGATCTGGAGCAAACAGAACCGAGACCACCTAAAAAGCTCGGTCTCTGCACGGTTCCACTCGAACTCTGGTGCGGTTTGTTTGAGGTGAGAATGCAGACCGGACTCGATCCGACACAAGTTGGCTTTTTGTACTTAACGAGCTCCCGTCGTATGTCGAGCATTATGGGAAACCGAGGCTGATGAAACTAAACGAAACTTACGAGTCTTACTTATGTTTTGTGTGAAGAGCAAGAGTCAGAACTTGATGCTCACATGAGTTCTGTCCTCTGTAGTCGTCTTGTCCTGTGTCTTCGTCGTTTGTAAATTGATTGTAAAATAGTGTAAACCTCACGATGCTGCTCAAACATTTGTGAGAACTGTAAAAACTGAGCAAACCATATCGCTAAGGCTGGATTGAAAACAGCACGTAACACCGTTATTCTCCTCCTTCTGTTTGGACACGGCTCATTTTTGTCCAACGTCTGAGCGACCTCAGCACACGTGCTTTTGTTTATAGACGTTGGTTCGCTTGGGAAAAAACTGCAGTGTGAAAGCGAACCGCACCAAAAACAAAAACAAAAACAACAACATTTGGTCCGGACCAAAGCAAGTGAACCATCGGACTTTCCTGGTGTGAAAACGACCTTAAGCAGCAGAAGTTTGTTGTTTCAAATGACTGAAAGACTGAAAAGACTGAAATACAGAAGTGTTCCAAACATAACTTAACCATAACTATCAAACGACAGCTGTAAGTCCGCAAAAATTACGCCACGTTTAGACAGTTCATACGGACAGTTTTATTATTCAAAAGAAGCCAATAAGAAGTAGTTGGGTCGGTCTCAGACTCAAACAAGATTCACACAAAGGCTAGAAATCGGCATTGGGTTAGATTAAGTAGAAAACATGTAGAAAACGTGAAATACTTACTGCTTTTCTTTCAGCTTTTCTTTCAGCACAGCTGAGCGCTCAGCTGGTAATGTTCTGTGCATGATTCGGAAATCGGTTAAAAATGCTATGTGGTCATTATATTTTATTGTTCATTTTGCAGGAAGCTGTTAAAATCCACCTTGGTCCTGATGCCTCTATTCGGAGTCCATTACATCGTCTTTAATGCCATGCCCTACACGGAGATCTCGGGCATACCCTGGCAGATTCAGATGCACTACGAAATGCTCTTTAACTCTTTCCAGGTAAAAATATTAAGCTGCATTATGTAACTTTTCTGGTGAACCAAATATATCTTGTATTTATTCAACTGTAGGTGGTTTTATAGCCCTGGTGTAGCTTTATAGCCTGGTGATGTGGCCTGCTTGTCTCCATAGAGACAGTTCAATTAAATGCACAAAATAACAACACGGAGTTAAGCAGGTGGCGTCCCCCTCCCAGAAAAGTCACATCGTGCACAGGTCAATAGGAAAAAATCTTAAATATAGATATTTAAAACTTTTTCTGTAGTTTGCTTATATAAAAGTAAGAAAAAATGTATTACACGTTTTTCATGTAATATTTTCATAAGGCAGGATTAAACTTCTTTCTGCTTCTTCTTGACATAAAGGGGATTTTACATCCTTCATTTAGAATTTGAATAAAATAGATCTGACCGAGAATGTGCCTAAAAATAAAAAGTTTGCCTTATTTTTTTAAAGTTTGGGTTAACTTGAATAAATGAGACTTTGAATAGGAGATATCCTTCTGTATGTTTTGTCAAAATCTTACAAAACTGTAAAGTTTGGTGTCTGTCGGCGGTACCGGGGTGACAAATTAAACTGTTCCATATATCTCTATGAAGGCAAGTTGATTCATGTCAAGGTGCATGGCCCAACTTTTCTGGTGGAGGGTCCATTACATGTTTATCTTCATGGAGACGTTATTGCTTTGCCTGGATTGTTCCATGGTATAAGATTTAATGCATCTACACTATATTGCCAAAAGTATTCACTCACCCATCCAAGTCAATCAGGTGTTCCAATCACTTCCATGGCCACAGGTGTATAAAATCAAGCACCCGGGCCTGCAGACTGTTATTACAAACATTTGTGAAAGAATGGGTCGCTCTCAGGAGCTCAGTGAATCTCAGTGTGGTGCTCTGACAGGATGTCACCTGTACAACAAGTCCAGCCAGGAAATTTCCTCAAGGCAGGTGAGCGAATACTTTTGGCAATATAGTGTATATAGTAGTTACTCGTTATGGGTGTTTCTATTGCTTAAAAATACAATAATTCTCAAATAATTCTCTCTGTTAATAGGGTTGCCTCTCCACATATCTGACCTGTAATGTAGCCTATAATTGCCTCCCATGAGGTTTAATTTCTACCATGGAACATTCTAGACAAAGTAATAACATAAGGCAAGCAGGTGGTGGACAGTCAACTAGAAAAATGACACAATGTACCTTTAAAACATCTTTCAGTGCAGAGTGGAGAACTCTGTTGTTTCCACATGAACGCATTTATGCTGAGAGACCAAACTGACCAAAAAAAAGAGAAGAAATGCCTGTAGTGTCTCCTCTAAATGCCAGTTGCATGTAGGGTGTGTATGAGGTCACACATGCAGCATCCATATGCATGTGTCCTTTGCAACATGTCAAGCACATCTTTCTACTGGCTACGTGTGATCTTTTGAAACGTGCTGGAATTTCAATGGAGGAATTATTGTGTTTTATTAGTCTAGCATGGAAATTAGCATGTGAAATAGCAAAATCGTTTTTTGAGTGTGCTGTGTGGAGATGTGCTCTTGATTTGTGATCTGTTTTCGCAGGGATTTATGGTGGCTATTATCTACTGTTTTTGTAACGGAGAGGTAGGTGGTTTTTGAAGTGATGAAATCAGGGCTCTCAAGTTTTGAGCGGGGTCGTGCGTGAGACTGCGTAATTTCCGAGGAGCGAGTGAACAATTTTTCCCGAGGAGCGGGGGGTGCTTGCATTGCGTGAGAAATGCCGTTGAATTGCGAGCAAACTTAAACTACAAAGCAACTAATGAGAGTTCTATAAATGAAGTTATTACCTGATGGTTCTCAGTTTGTTTTATCATCACCGTCAGTCGCTGTGTGCGCTTAGCAGCTGAAACTAGTCTGCCCAACAACAGAACAATCTATTTTCTGATTGGCTGAAATTGAGATTTTTTTCCGGGGAGCGGGGCGGGGAGGAGGGGGAGTTTTTTTTCGCTGAAAACGCGCGGTGCCTGCATAAACTGAGCCACACAGACCGATTTTCTGGGCACAAAAAAAAAAATTCAGCGTGAGAAATGCCACGTGTGGCGTGTGAGCGTGTGAACACATCGAATTGCGTGTGTCACACTCTCAATGCATGAGACTTGAGAGCCCTGTGAAATGCACATACAGTAGATTTATACACATCCAATGGCACTTACACTGGACACTTAGTACAAGATATAGGAACACTATATTTATGCCAGAATTCCCCTTATTGTACATCAGTGTAGTACATGAGTTCAGTACCCATATGCTCGAAATGGCTGTTCCTTTGTTGTCTGATTATTCTGATGAGTTTTCAAACAGCCATGATTTCTGGTAATTACACTGATATTTTCTATAGTCTGTGGCAAGACATGTGAAGCATAGAGAGAGATTTGCAAAATTAAAAAAATTAAGAGCCATGGAAAACCTAAAACACTATAATGTCAGAATACTTTGGAGTGAACGCTAACTTTAAGCTTCCCTTTCAGCTGGAGAACCTGATTTTCAAACAATGAAAGGCAAAAGAAGTTCGCTCCCTCAAAACATTTTACACATTGCCAGTATTCAAATTAACACCATTTCAAACTGCTTTTTCAATTAGCAAAGCAAAGCAGAACAACAAGCAGAATGAATGAAAGAAAAGAAAAGAAAAGAATGGAGACAACTTTCTAATCCAACACCAGCCCATAAACAAACTCCATATCCAAAACTATATTAAATCAGACTCAAACATAAACAGTTGACAGAAATCAGTTGACAACATCCTGACTGAATATACAAATCTTTTTTTATACTAAAGAATGAAAATAAATGAAAAAAATATATCTTGTTAAAATGAACCTGGGTTGGATACACCATTAACTTATATATTGCTGGCTTCACTGCATAACTGGCGAAGTCATTTTTTGGCCAAATTGAGTTTTCTGTCTCATTCTATTTTCCAGACCCTGCTGCATCTGTAGGTGTCATGGTCTTCATCCTTGTCCCATCAGAAACACAAAACGCTGTTATGTTATCTTATAACGTTGGCAGTTTATTTTTGTCTTTTCTCCAAAACCTTGATTATGCAATGAAGCTAACGATATTGTCTCCAAAAAGATGACATAATTCTTTAATATTTACTTGTGTTCTCTTCTTCAGGTCCAAGCCGAGATCAAAAAGTCGTGGAGTCGGAGAACATTGGCATTGGATTTCAAACGTAAGGCCCGTAGTGGGAGCAACACATACAGCTATGGCCCCATGGTCTCCCATACTAGCGTCACTAACGTCACTGGGAGGGGTCCTTTAGCTCTGCACCTCACCACCAAACTGGGGCCCCTGCCTGTCAACGGACACCGGAACCTGCCTGGGTACGTCAAAAACGGTTCGGTATCAGAGAACTCCTTACCTTCATCTGGACACGAGCTGCATATTCCTGAAGAGGAACAGCAACGGCAGCCACAATCTCGACTAAATGAACCAGAAAAACCTGCGATTCTCATAGAAGAAGAGCGGGAGACAGTCATGTGACCAAAAGTTGTAAATCTATTGGAGGAAAATAAAACTGGAGCAACGTTGATGGAATCTCAGGATGGAATGGACACTGCCAGTTGTTTTTGTCTCTTGTGAATCCATAAGCCATAACATTGGCATCTGATGGACCTCTAGACTTCATTTTCGGTTGAGAAGACTTTGGTTCATTGAGTGGAGTGAACTCTTTACCACAAATATACAGGGAATGTGTTTAAAAAAAAAGATATTGCCTTTCTGCTGTTAAAGGCTATATAAAGCATGACTCTTTGACTGTGAGTGAAGCTGAAAGAGTACGGTGGCCTAGAAGGGACATTGGCTACTGAAAATCGCCAAATTCCTATTAATACTACTTGGTTTGGTGGGATAGTGCCTGTGGTCAATATTTAATATAGTTTTACATCAGTTAAGTGGCAGTTTGTGAGGGAAATTTGAAAATTAAAGTACAAAAATACAGGATGTAGCAGTGATTTCTAAAACAAAATACCTCGAGCTTTGTCACCAACACCAAAAACGCCATCTAAAATATAGGGACAATGTATGCACAACGAAGATATTTTTCAGGCAGTTAATAGTTTCATTTAACAGTATTAAAGGTGTTGTCATTTATTTAGTCTAATCATAAGTATCATGCAGTTTAAACATGCCATTTTTGGGCTTTGTTTACATTATGGTTACCAGGTAACAGTTGAATTACCTCTACGTATATGTCATATCCGTTGCCAGTGTCCAACCAGGAAGTAAAATTATACACTTCAACCCCCCCCCCCCCCCCAAAAAAAAAAAAAAAAAAGAAAGAAATTAAAATCTAGGTAAGATTTTTTTTTAAGTAAAATCTTTATTATTAAGTTCATTATGGTTCATAAGACCCAAACCTATAAGAAAGGACAGCCCACAAGCTTCTATGTGATTGGACAGTCTGACATCTTTTAAAAGCACAATCTTAATACTGTAACTGTCTGAAAAAGTTAGCTTTAAATTAGTTGTTGTCAGGTTAAAATGGACTTTGTGTTTTGACAACCTGCATTAACCTGAGCTGAACAAAAACACATTCATAAATTTGATATTAACCTTTGCTATAAAAAGATCATCAACCTATACTTTCGCAAAAACAAATCCATTTTTATTGTCAGCATAACTAATTAAGAACATTTTTTCGAGTTAAGAAGCCAGTTACCTTGTTAGAATTATTTGATCAATTACAACATTTATGATTATTGCTCGTTATATTATCTCTCTACAAATATTTTTAAAAAGTCATTGTGATACATTGTCCATTTTGAACCCTTTTGGACCAGAACTAGTTCATTTTAAACAGGTTATTCCTCATTCCAACAGCTAGCATACTAACAGTGCACTTTCTGATTGTTGGACAGTAAATTGCTTTTTAATTAGCTGACAAATATTAAAAACTCATTGTGATATGCTGCCAATTTTGAAACCTTTTGGACCATAATTAATTCATTTCAAATGGTTTGGCCCAAAGTTATTCCTTATATAATGTGAGAAGAGTCCCTCAGTCGTCCAGGTAGAATCCATGATAAAAGGAGAAATTAAATTTGTCAACTGGACAAAGTTTATTTGGTCGAAAACGTTTCGCAGCTCATCTGAGAGGCTTCGTCAGTTCTGGTTAGAGTGCTGATGGACACTTATATCTGCTGCAGGGAGGAGCTCACTATACTGAAATTATTCTGAAACTATCTCACCTATTTGTTTTGAGTTTCTGTCTTTTGTTTTTCCAATTTCTCTGGCGTCTAGTTTAGCATACCTATTCAAACCCTAATGTCTGTTTTCACACCTCTGGACCTGACCTGGCTAGCCCTATTGTTTCTTTTGTTTGTTTTTAAGGTTTAAGAATGGAATTATAGATGGGAGACAAATTATGTCTGACTCCCCCATTCCTGTTTAAAGAAGGATTCTCTTTTTTGACAAAAATAGCCTCTTTAACTCCCCTCTCAAACCAGTTCTTTTCCCTGGCTAAGATCTGAACCTCACTGTCCTCAAACGAATGGCCCGTGGCTTCTAGGTGAAGATGAACGGCAGATGACGGTCCACTCTGGCACGCCCGTCTGTGTTGGTTTGAGAGGGGAGTTAAAGAGGCTATTTTTGTCAAAAAAGAGAATCCTTCTTTAAACAGGAATGGGGGAGTCAGACATAATTTGTCTCCCATCTATAATTCCATTCTTAAGCCTAGATCAAAACAAACAAAAGAAACAATAGGGCAGACAGGTCAGGTCCAGAGGTGTGAAAACAGACATTAGGGTTTGAATAGGTATGCTAAACTAGACGCCAGAGAAATTGGAAAAACAAAAGACAGAAACTCAAAACAAATAGGTGAGATAGTTTCAGAATAATTTCAGTGTAGTGAGCTCCTCCCTGCAGCGAGATATAAGCAGTGTCCATCAGCACTCAAACCAGAACTGACGAAGCACCTTGGATGAGCGGCGAAACGTTTTCAACCAAATAAACTTTGTCCAGTTGACAAATTGAATTTCTCCTTTTATCTTCCTTATATAATGTTAACAACAACTAGAATGCTAACAGTGCTTCCTGATTTTGGACAATAAATCGCTTTTTGCTTAGATGCAGAGAGTACACGGCTGACTTATTTTGACCTTACACAGTTTGGTCCAAAGTTATTCCTTATTTCAACAACTAGCATACTAACAGTGGACTTCCTGAATATCGGACAACAAAAACACTTTAATTAGATACAAATAGTACACAGCAGACTTATTTTGATCTCACCAGCTGCTTATCGCGTGCCCTATATCTGTACTTGAGCAAGACATATTTTCAGTCAAAATTTGGTACATT
The DNA here is from genome assembly GCA_036785185.1 of Paratrypauchen microcephalus. Classification (NCBI taxonomy): domain Eukaryota; kingdom Metazoa; phylum Chordata; class Actinopteri; order Gobiiformes; family Gobiidae; genus Paratrypauchen; species Paratrypauchen microcephalus. The sequence goes on along the minus strand of JAVJIX010000058.1, from coordinate 485,576 downwards.
TGTCATTTGGTACACGACCTTTTATGTTTTATTTTTTACATCAAATGCTTTATGCTTATGCGGGTTCTCCACGCCACATGTCCCTTTAAGGCCACCGTAGAGGAATCTTAGCAACTTCTTAATGAAGAAACTGGACCAAAACAGTATCAAAGACTTACCAATCCAAGCTTTTTTTTTTTTAATCTTCTCATGCTTTTTTGTTGTACATTGTACATTGTTGTACAACCCACTGCAGTATTAAAGGGTAATTACTCAGGTAATTGTTATAGGCTCGATAACACAACGCATCACTTCTCTCTGCATTCCACATTCCAGCATTACTATACCAGGTTCAAAGGGTTTTTTTTCTTGATTTTTTTTTTCTTTTTTTTTTTCTTGGCGGAAATGCCTTCCTGAAGGCGTCTGTTGCTAGTGGCGTGCGTGGTAATGACAGATCTTGTTAGCAACGAGTCCCTGATTTTTCAAAGCATCACACCGTGGTCACATTTCCATAAGAATGTTGATTAAACGTAGATCTGCAAAAGCCCTTTGAATTCTTAATGCTAAAGGTACGGCAACCAGGAAAGCCCAAAAATCAACCACAACTCACTATTACGCCAGACGGATGAATCAAGATTATTTGCTGCTTGTAATTGTATATAGGTCATAATGTTTACAAAGCTATCAAAAAATGTAAATCTCGTGTCGAACGGTGCAAATGTAAAAGGACAAAGTTTATTTTATTGTCTTTTTGATTATTGTGTTTCAATGTTTTTGCCGTTATGTAAATAGTATTTTAAGGAATGGGGCATTGAAGCTGTAGGTTCATATGAAGTGTCTGGCCCAGATGAAACAGCACTTGGGTTACCTGGTTGTCATGTAGGCTACGTCATATTAAAGCAGCACTGTGTAACTTTTCAATACGTGGTTCTCCTTCAAAGCTCTACTGTATATTTGATTGGTAACAATATAACGTATAGGCGTTACTGTATTTTTTAAAGTGCACTGTGTAACTTTTCGGTTGGGGGTCCTTCAGTTTCTTGTTTCTATGGAAATGCTATTGCTCTGCTCAGAAAGTTCCGCAGTATGACTTTAAACAGCTCGACCTTATATTTATTCAAATACAGGTGGTTTTATTGCTCAAAAATACCTAGAAAAGCAGGCGTTCTGACTGTGAGCGGGGTCGCCTCTCCACAGATCTGACCCATAACCTCGTCTGGTTTGGTCTCCATGATGATAGAAAGGTTTAATGCCACACTGTGAAACATTCCAGACAAAGCCATAACATCTCCATGGAGAAAAGCGTTTGACGGACCCTCCAACAGAAGGTTAAGCAGGTTAATCGTGTATTAGCAAAATTGGGTTATCAAAAGTAGTTCTGAAAAAATATACTTCTATAGATTAATTTTGAACTTTCCATATCGAGTGCTTATTGTAGTTTCACTCGAGCACATTTGAGGCACCTTATTTCTCCCTGTTTTTAAAAGACACAAAATTACACTTAAATGTATTTATATATAAACATGTATTATAAAGTTATTTTTCCAATTGAGGTTACATAGTGTTGCAAATAAATGTATAAAAGAAATGGAAATGATGTGAAATTACACATTTCTAAGTATTATTCAAACAGTTAATGGTTCGGGGTCCAGCAGTGCTGCCTTTAAGAGTACACAAAAAGTTTTGTTTTGAAACTTCAGTGCGATGAGGCAACTGCATAAAATGTGATGACACAGCTCCCGTAAAGGTTTGTGGTAAAAAAGACTGTGGGGGAGTTTTGGAGTCACTTTAAATGGTATAATTTGGGGGGGAAAAATTAAAATCTGCCCTATACATCGGCTCGGCAGACCTTATCAGCTTTCGGTTTGTTTGGATTCTAATGGGGAAAAAAATATCAATGAAAAAAAAACAAAAACATCTGGCTAATACACCAGCTTTATATAGTGAGTCTCTTATTTTTCAAACAATTCCTACTAATTGGAGTGGAGAAAAGTTAATTAGTTGATTAAAGTTTAATTTTTGGTGCTTTGGACTTTCCGTAGAAGCCAGAACGGGCAGAGCATTAATATTTAGGACTGTTTAACCCCAAGTTAAAGACCATGTCTATAAAGATGCTTTGTTTGGTACTGTTTAATGTTTAACTCATGTCTGACGAACCTCAATTTATACTTTGCTGCTGGTGTTGTCAACATTCCCTGGGGATGTGATGCTAACAGTAGACACTGCTCTGTCTGAGGCTCTGTTAGACTTTAATTTAACACAAAGAACTGACTTATTTGGAAATGCTATAGGTGTGCTGTTAAGCAAGTCGCTCTAAAATAATATCACAAGCTAGCTAGCATTAGCCAACAGTTTTTCAGTTAGTCACTCTCAATCATCCACCGTGGAGATATCATTGCTTTGCCTGAAAGGTTTCACAGTATGGCATTAAAGATCCCATGACATGGTACTTGTTGATGCTTTTATATGGCTCCTTAATGGTTCCCTAATACTGTAAATGAATCCTTCTTCAAAATCAACACTCAGTGCATGAGAAACAGAGATAAGATGAGAAAGAGTCATAAATATCTCTCTCAAACACTTTATTCTGGGCGTTGTTGCTTGAATGCAAATGAGGAGAAAAGAGCTGGCCAATAGTTGAGGGTGGGGGCGTGGCCAAACTCTCCGCTCTCAGCTGATCCATTTCCTTGTTTTTGCACGGGGGGAGAGATTTGAAGCGTTCCATTGAAAAATAAACACATTTCCACAGAAAATAAAATTAAACCACTGCTGTTCAAAGGTCCAGAGGCTCAGATAAAGGACTTCCGAGCCCAGAAAACAGGGTAGGGGAGCTCACATTAACGTTCAAAAACCTCAGAAAGTGAAAATTTCATGCCATGGGACCTTTAAACTCATCTATGTTGCATTTATTCAATTACTGGAGTTTTACGGCTCAAAAATACGATGAAAAACATGCACCCTTACAATGAGTGAGCTCACCTCTCCACAGTCAGATCTGTGGAGAGGTGAGCTTTAACTTGACCTGGAGACATTGTGGATATCGATGAGTTTAATGCCATACTCTGGGACATTCTGACAAAACAATAACATTTTCAAGAAGACAAGCGGATGGCGGACCCGTGAGTTTTCAGACGATGTCAAACTTTTCTGGCAGTGCTTGTTTTGTTGCTGTGTTGTGCGTTGTGTCTCCAAGGCAACTGCTGAACATTCCACCAATACACATGATGTAGAACACCCCCAGTGCGACGTCACTGCAAAGTATCAACGAGATGGACTTTTGTGAATGACGCTGTTTCTTTCTTCATCGCTGCAAGACCAAAACTGTTGCTTAATGTCACGAGTCATTACAGTTTGCGTCTCTTCATCGTGCAGTTATATCGGAAGCTTTTCAACAGGCTCAAAGTGCAGATGTTGATTTACCTTGCAGATGAAATGAGCGTCACCGGGTTTATTTTTGAAGTCATCACAAGTCTCATTTGAACTGGAAATATACCAGCTGTGTTTCTCCAGTCAGTGCAAAGTCAAGCATATGATTTAATGAGGGATTTCTCAAAGTGCCTTTTGTCGTTCTAGGGTTTAGTGTTCATTCATTTTAGGCTACACTTTGACTAATTGGGCATAGTTTAATTATATGTAGTCTATTATTTAAAATAGCTGTTCTGATTAAGACTCAAACTTGTGAGTTTAAAGCTTCAGTAGGCCAAAATATACAATAATTACATCAAATACAACAGTTGCTCTTGGAAAAATGACATAAGAAAAATACATTTGTACTTTTGATAGTTCAAACATCACTTTAATTTGTGTATCCCACATACACATTATAAACCATCTAATTATTCCAATGTTTATCAGACTAAATTAAAAGAAAGTCATGCTAATTACCATATCATTAGTATTAGCACTGCAATATCACTAAACCCAGTTGCTCAATGGGACTACCTACATTTTCGCCATTTATTAAAGGGATATGCCACCCACAGGTCAAACGTGGGCATCTCCCCACAGTCCAGAGACTAAAATAAGTGGTGGAAAGCGTTTTTCTGGTGACGCAGCCATTGTCTGAGTCTGTCGCCACTGACCGCCGCGGTATCTGCAGCTACTCCGAATGCGAATTTGCATTCATATCGAGTGCAAATAAATGAGCAAATCAACATGGAGAGCTTGACTTGGTCATTTTGGGTGGGAACTATTTTACAGTGCGGAAAAAGAAAGCCGAAACACACACCACGCTGACAGGGGAATCCCTGTTACGCACCAAGTTGGCAGTTCCCCTGTTACGCAGCGTGGTGTGTGCTTCGTCTGTCTTTTTCCGCACTGAAAAATAGTTCCCACCCAAAATGACCAAGGCAAGCTCGAGCATCGCATCGAGCAAATTAATTCCTTTTGGCCGAAATCTTTCTCTGGCGACGTTAGACTCCAGTCTAAGGCGGAGGAGCTGCAGATACCGCGGCGGTCAGTGGCGACAGACCTGGACAATGGCTGGGTGAGCAGGAAAACACTTTCCACCACTTATTTTAGTCTCTGGACTGTGGGGAGATGCCCAAGTTTGACCTGGGGGTGGCATATCCCTTTAAATTTTAGCATTCCGTGTCAGTCACAGCTGAGTAAGTGCATTGAGTAAGTGCTGTATTTTCCCTGGAGAGAGTTCATTTCATAATCAGCAGATGCAATTACAGCAAATATTTAGGTTCAGTGACAATATTTTTTCTGATCCATTAAATACAGTTAAATACAAATAATACCTTTATTTACTTATCCTTATATTTTGTCTAAATCCAAACCTTAATGTGATAGTGAAAAAATCTATTCTCCAAGTGACTGGTAGAAGTGTGTTTGGGGGAAATGGTGCCAGATAGAGACATGCACATCTAATAAAAGTTGTGATTGTGCACTGGGCCCAAAGACAAAAGAAACAGATCAGTGCAGAGAGCGTCTGGGTGGTAAACTGTGTCACACACGCATCAGTGGAAAGTTGTGATAATTTTAGGTCTAAATGCACTTTGTTTCGTCAGAAAGTCTTATTTTATTTTTTTAAGACCACCTATCACACAGCTATAAAATATACAGCATAAAATACCTGCCTACTGAAGCTTTCAGTTCATTTGGATAAATAATATGTATTTAGCCAAAAGCAGCATGACTTTGCACGTTGACAGTATTAAAAATATTTCAGTTTTCTTTTCCAAAACCGAGACACATTTTGACAAAGATCGAGCACTTTACTGTTATCCTCCATTATTATTTGTCTATTGATTGTAAAATGTAAAATGATTGTGTATCAAGATCACTGTATAATCTTACTGTAATAATGAGGCCAATAAGCATTAAGTATTGTTTGTGTTTTTTATTTAAGCGGCCATGTTGGAGTCTAAGCTTCAGTCGTTCCATCTCACTCCACTGTGGCGTCAGCACTCTGTACATATCAGTGTGTAGGTTAAAGATGTTTCTAGTATGATGTTCATTGGTGAATAAAAGGACAAGTTTACTGTACGAAAGAGTCACATTTTGTCATTTGATACTCCACATAAACATTTATTTGTCTCCATGGAGACAAGGAGGTGACATCAATCGGTTCAAATTAGGGCTGTCAAACGATTAATTTTCTTGATCGCAACTAATCTCAGAAATTTCATAGTTAATCGCGATTAATCGTGATTTATTTTGCATGTTTAAAATTGATATCTTGCAGTAAGACCGTTCGAATCTAAAGTTAAACTCACAATGCAAAGTATTTCTCACCATTTTTTTTATTTCAAAAAAGTGCAGAGAAAGGAAAAAGTAACAATGAACCAGTAATAGTGCTTACTTTGAGAAATTGTAAATAAATGATTGAAGCCCGCTCGAGCTGCCTACGGATGCGTAGAAGGAACAAAATACTAGCAAACTCAAAATAGCACGTTTAACCGACAATGAGTTTAATTAATACAACCAAATGAGCTGCATACGGCGACCTTGAGAGCCTTGAAAGGCGCCTAACAAATAAAATGTATTATTATTATTATTATATGGATGGTAGAATTGCGGAAAATGCTGGCAAACTCTGATCGTGATTAAAAAAATTGTTCGCGATCATAACTTACATTAATCTAATCGCAATTAAGCGTTAATATTCCCAGCCCTAGTTCAAATATAAGTTAGATCTGCAGAGAGGCGACCCTGACTCTCATACACTATTGTTACGGCTTGTGTTTTTTATTTACATGTGCTGTTTGCTACTTGCATGTACTGACCGAGTCCTGGCTTCCTGATTGGTTGAATGCGACTCCGTCTCTTCTGGGTTGGTTACTGTTCCGTGGTGCCGTGGTTGGAGGGCTGACGTCCCGCTCCTCCGAACCCCTTCCTGGGGGAGTGCTGTGTGCCTGTTTGTCCTTGCGACTGGACGACAGTGTCATCTTGCCTTGTTCCAAACCAGACGTGTCTCTCGATTGTGTCATTTGTCAGTCGAGACACTAGAGGCCACCTTTTTGTTTAGTTGGGGGACTTGGACTCCAGGCATTTATACATTTACTTTGATTGATCATTATTCACTCTATTCAAGAGTTTTTGTTGTTTTTGATTTTTATTTATTTATGTAAAACTTGACCCTCATTTACTTCATAAAAGCTACTTAATTTAAATTGCGTCTTGTTTGTGTTACTTTCCTTTGTCCCTAGCCAAGCCTGGACTGGTAATCGGGCATACCAGGCATTTTCCCGGTGGGCTGATACTGTTTAGATGGGGCAGCCCATTGGTCCAGTCGCTGTTGACAGGGAACCTGAGGGACCGAGTGACCAAGGAAGTGTAGCACGGGCACAGCAGGTAAGCAGGTGGTAATGATAATACCAGGAGTTTTAGGTGAGGGACAGGCATGAAAATCGCTCCTTTGATGAAATTTGCAGTTTTGAAGCCAAAACAAGTGAATTGTGTAGATTCGATGATATTTTTTTATTTTTATTTATTTATTTATTTATTTATTTATTTTTATTTTTTTTTTTTTTGGGGGGGGGGTATTAACGCTTCGTTTCCACAGGGTGGAATCCAAATCCAAATGCTAGGTGAATTTTTGCCTGATGGTGTGGTCGTGAAAACGGCAAGCATGTTGCTATCCTGTGGTAGCAAGTGGTTGCGATGCAGTAGCCTGTCAGCTAGCTCTAAAGTTTAAGTGCTCAAAATATCTGCAGATAACTTTTTCCTTTAAATGTTGCGCCCTGGTTCCCCCTCGGCCAAGACGTAACAATAGTAAAATACTTATTTCAGGGAACACATACATCAATTAGTCCATTGTGCTCCGCTAATTATGAGGGGTTGGTTTAAGCCAAAAATGCCAGGGCTGTATTTTTTGTCCCAGTCCAGCCCTGTCCCTAGCACTGGTTTGTAACATGTATATATAAATGGATATAGCTAATGTGCTAGCCAGAGCATAGGTTGGCTTGGCTCCAATTCACTTTATATTTAAAAACTCTCGCCCCTCTCTCTGTGACTGCTGCTGTCAGACTTGTCATTTTTTCCTTAAAATGTGCATATTAACCCGTGATAAATAATCCTGTGGTTTTATTTTTTATTTCATTTTCTATTTTGTCCATAAATGAAAGATATGAACATTAATAACAGACAAATCGTGTGCCTGGTAAACCAGTGGTGTAGACGGGAAGTGGTTATCTTCAACAACCTCTCAAGAATGCATGTATTTCTGGGGCAATAAAAGCGCCCCCAATTGAATAATGTATATATTTAATCCAATACTGGTGAAAATTCCAGGTAAAGCATTAATGTATCCATGGAGATAAGAAGGTTGCAAAGTTCCCACCAGAGAATGTGCATCTTAAGTGAAAATGAAAAAAGAATCCTGATTTTACTTCTACGACTTATTTTTGTTAGTTGAGTGGAGCGTCGTATGTTTTTGTACCATTAGAGATTTAAATGGTCAACAATGGTGGACTGGTTGTCTGGTTTACACCAGACCATAGCCGTTTCCCAATTCAGCGAGTGCACGGTTCGGAGTGTGCTTGGAGGGGGATGTGCGTCATATCCGGCACGACAACTGCTGTTCCATTTCGTTTTTGTCCCATGCACAGTTAAGACGCGGTCCGAACAGCGCAGTCGTTTCCATGGAAATCGGGGCGTGGACCAAGTGTGTAAACATGCACACCCAGCATGCACAGCGCGGCAGGATATATGACTACAAAGATGGACTCACCAGCAACATCGCCATGTGACAGTTGTGACTTCACTATAAAATGTGTGTCCTGGTTCACCTCACCTACAACTATGCTACATGAAACTCTTCATAAACTACGCTAAACATGTGTGACGGTCGCCGTAACGGCATAGTTCACGGCACCTGTATTACCGTTCACATGCTTTTCCCCTTACACTTCTATATTTCCTTTGCTGTTGTAATGCTGGATATTCTACAGTGTCGCCATGTCCAAATTCCAAGTATTACTAGTCACAATAGAATAATATTTATGTCTTTAGGGAACAAGGAGCAGAGCACCGGCTCACTGAGCTGAGGCGGGACCTGTTCCATCTCGCAGACGCCCATGTGGTCCCCGGACTGCACTCAGGGCTGAGCGAGTATGCACCGTCTCGACTGCAGGCTGAGACCACACTCCGAACCGTGCACTCGCTGAATTGGGAAACGGCTCATATCACAGTGATATATGGTCTGGGAGCCACCTACTGGATATCTTGTAGCGGAGGTGTGGTTTACGATCGCCAACGGCCGTTTATTGGGCATTACAAATGTCTATCATTTGGCGTATACGTAGCCCATAGCCAATCATGTCAGATGTCAGTTCAAACTACAAGGTTCCATTTGTCGCGTAGTACGCGTCACCGTCTTTCCACCTCTGCTCGCTCTCTGATTGGCTCCTGTTAAAGAAAACTGTATGTAGTGCCTTTAACGAATTATCAAAGTGTTTCCTTGAGTTGGTTCATCTCCTGTTGTAAAACCATAGGATGAGATAAGGACAAAGACTGATTAACTGCTTAAACAAACAATCAATGTAATTGATGATTAGTGAGGAATGTGTGTATGGTAAAGATTAACTTTGTTGTAAGCTTGGTGATTGATTCTGGAAATTTCCGTTCCTATGTGATCCTAAATAAAAGGAAGGGCGAGGAGGTGTTCTTTGAGAATTGAGTGTGTGGCCTAGACGGAAGCAGAGGCGGCTCTGTTTAACACATGCTACACCTCATTCTCCCTCGTACGAGTATAATACTTCTGTCTGTTTTCTCATTTGTTCCCTTTGTGGATTGTTATTAGGAAAAATCCCTGACAGCTCCACAAATCACGGGCCCTCGCTTAGCCTAGTTGCCAGGCTGCCTTTTAGATCGGAATGATCGTGCAAAGCAGCCTGGGATTTCCCAGGTTAGTGGACTGGAGAGGTCTGAAGTGGCTGCACGTGACTCCAGCTACCATCCTTCTGTTCTGTTTTAATGGGTCCAGGCAGGCCCAGCACACAGAGGTCAGGTCAAGTGTGCAAATCACAACAGTAAGCAGGTAGAGAGGTCTGGGAGGTCAAGAAGGCAGAAATGATCAAGTTAAACCAGAGGGGCCGGTGTGGCTGCAGGTTTTCTTTCCAACCAACCAAGGCCACACCTTCAACTGTCTGAAGACTGAGATCAGTTGATTAAATGAGTCAAATCTGGTGTGTTGCTGCTTGGTTGGAAAGAAAACCTGCAGCCACACCGGCTCCTTTGTGGACACCCTTGAGTTAAACGTTAATTTCTTAAAGATTAGAAAGCATTCTTAAAGGAAACATATTGTGTAGGCTTTTCAGAGCTGTTGGCGAGCTCATATTATGTATTTTCTGATCTGTGTTATAATGTTTCTTTGTCAAAAAACATACCTACAGTTGTGCACATTTATTTAGTTCTTCTCTCAAACAGAACACTTCCACTTAGTAGAGTCATGTGATAATATAGGAAGAATAGTGAAATTGCACATCTTTACTGAACTAAAGATAAAAACTGTTAGCTTCATGACATCACAAGGTGGAACAAAGCATTTTGAGTTTTGGAGATATAGACAGACTTCTCATTTACCCACTCAAATTTGTATTTCGAGTAGGAATGGGCCAAGAGCTTGTACCACAAGATCTCGCAAGACAAAACTGCCACATTATTGTGCGCACATGAGAAAAATGATCTTGTGAGATTTTTCCCCCTGGAATTGACCTTGGCTTGGACAAAAAAGAGCTCGTGAGTTCCAAAAAGCAGTATTACAATGAGCTCTAAAGTTTGAAATAAAACAAACAAAAATATTTATTATAAATTATGTTCAAATCTCATTTTGTCTCATTCTCATGGACCCAATCTCATCTCGTGAAAATTATGTAATCTTTATTCTCCTGCAGGTCTGGACTGGGACAAAAAAATGGCCCTGGCATTTTTGGCTTAGACCGGCCCCTCATAATTAGTCCTGGTTTAGTCCTGGTTCAGATCTGATTTAGTCCTGATTTAGACCTGACTAGTCCTGGTTTAGTCCTGGTTCAGTCCTGATTTAGTCCTGGTTTAGATCTGATTAGTCCTGGTTTAGTTCTCATTCAATCCTGATTTAGTCCTGGTTCAATCCTGTTTTAGTCCTGATTTAGACCTGATTCGTCCTGGTTCAGTCCTGATTTAGTCCTGGTTTAATCCTGGTTCAGATCTGATTTAGTCCTGATTTAGACCTGATTAGTCCTGGTTCAGTCCTGATTTAGTCCCGATTTAGATGTAATTAGTCCTGGTTTAGTTCTCATTCAATCCTGGTTTAGTCCTGGTTCAGTCGTAAATTGTGGGCTGGTCTCTAACTAAAAAAAAAAAAAAAGAAGGGCATCGGCCCCTAGGACTGTCGGCCCACCGGGAAAATGCCCGGTGTGCCGGATTACCAGTCCAGGCCTGTTCTCCTGTATTCCAAAATGTCATGGTTCTGATCATTCCTTGTTTTCACTACCACTGGCACACACCCGCTGTTCTGGACTTACTCCATTCTCCAATTTAATTTCTTAATCTGTGATACAAAGGCGTATGATTCAGCAGGGGGCATGTATTCATTGTGGTACAACAGCATGTGGCACTTTCTTGTGATGTTTATGGCGAAGTACCACATAGGGGCAAGTGGGAATCAGCTCTGTCATTTCCCAGCAGATTTGTTTCTTTTATGAAGTCATTGTAGATCAATATTGCAGTTAAAAAGTCTTAATGGGATATGCCACCCCCAGGTCAAACTTGGGCATCTCCCCACAGTCCAGAGACTAAAATAAGTGGTGGAAAGCGTTTTCCTGCTCACCCAGCCATTGTCCGAATCTGTCGCCACTGACCGCCGCGGTATCTGCTGCTCCTCCGCCTTAGACTGGAGTCTAACGTCACCAGAGAAAGATTTCAGCCAAAAGGAATTAATTTGCTAGATGCGTTTCCCAATTACTTTCTGTGTAGTGCGCATTCATATCGAGTGCAAATAAATGTGCAAATCAACACGGAGAGCTTGACTTGGTCATTTAGGGTGGGAACTATTTTCCAGTGCGGAAGAATACAGCCGTATCACGCACCACGCTGACAGGGGAATCCCTGTTACGCACCAGGAAGGGAGTTCCCCTGGCAGCGTGGTGTGGGAACTATTTTCCAGTGCGGAAAAAGAAAGTCGAATCACACTTTCTTTTTCCGCACTGGAAAATAGTTCCCACCCAAAATGACCAAGGCAAGCTCTCCGTGTTGATTTGCACATTTATTTGCACTCGATATGAATGCGCACTACACACAAAGTAATTGGGAAAAGCATCGAGCAAATTAATTCCTTTTGGCCGAAATCTTTCTCTGGCGACGTTAGACTCCAGTCTAAGGCGGAGGAGCAGCAGATACCGCGGCGGTCAGTGGCGACAGACTCGGACAATGGCTGGGTGAGCAGGAAAACGCTTTCCACCACTTATTTTAGTCTCTGGACTGTGGGGAGATGCCCAAATTTGACCTGGGGGTGGCATATCCCTTTAAATATGACACAATGATTATTACTATAACAAACAAAAGCAACATGTCTTCTTTAAAGGTGCTCTGTCTCACTTTTCTAGTGGTAGGTCCATCACCTGTGTTGCCTAAATGTTCCACAGTAGGGCATAAAAGTAATCCATGGAGACAAGCAGGTGGCACGACCACGCCAAGTTCTGGAGAGAGCGGCGACCGTATCTTTAAGTCATAAAAACACCTGTAATTGAATAAATGCATACATACTGTAACTAGGAGCAAGTGGCATGTCGTCCACCAGAAAAGTTACACAATGCAGCTTTAATAATTGTGTTCACTGGTTTGCTATAAGTGACATATACAGAAAGGATGCAAGTGTTTTTTGAGTTTATTGTACAGTACATTGAACAAACATTTGGCTTTCTGAGGTTTAAATGATTCAACAAAAATGTATAATTTGAGACAGTGCTTTAGTAAATAATAAATGGTAGAAAATGAAGATATTCTGTAAGATTTTCAGTGTTGAAATCAAAATAGCACAATATCCTAAACTCTTTATTTCTGTGTATCCGTCATGTCGCCCTATGAAGGTCCAGATATTGTTTCTATTGCTCCACTATTAAAGAGGTAAACTAAGATCATAAATACAAGATACACACTTTGGCAATTCAACAAATAATAGTGACAGCACGGGCTTGTGTAGGAATCAAGCTATTGTTACGAAGAAATCATGTAACCATGGTACAGTGGAGTGTTTTAATGTGCCCAACGCTCAAAGAAGTGTACCAGTCAAAGGTTTGGACACACCTTCTCATGCCATGATTTTTTTTCTTTATTTTTATGGAAATTATCAAATATATGAAGTGAGATAAAAAAAAAAAAAAATTAATATTCATTCATTTAATTCATTTTCTTCCGCTTTTTCCATTTTCTGGGTCGCGGGGGCAGCAGTCCAAGCAGATCTGCTGCCCAGAACACAATGCACCAGCCCCCATGAATCCCCCCGCAGGTGGTGGGTCCACAGGAGGACGGCTCACGTCACAACAGGCCTTGATGTATCTTCTGCCATGGGGGCTACCAGTGTCCACAGACACTGGGGGTGAGGTGTCTTGCCCAAGGACACAACGGCAGCGCTCATCTGTGGGAGCTGGGATCACATGTGGTCAACCCGTCAAGAGCGGGATTCAACCGTTAGTTGAGCTAAATAACTCAACAAAAACATGTTTTATCAGTTATATTAAACTCTTCAAAGTGTCAAACCCTCGGCCTTCTCTCACTCAAGTCTCCTGAAAGCAAATGATGGCGATTTTTATTCTTTATCTAAAGCAAGTTTTGAGTTCTTTCTGAGTGACTTTATTTTTTGTTTACCACACTCCATATGTGTCCACTCATATTGAGAATCTACAATGTAAATAAGTGAAAAGTGTCCAAACCGTTGCCTGGCAGTGTCCACAGACCAGCTCCATTTCACAGCATTTTAGAATACAACTATTTGCAGCAGTAAAAATGATGAGGAAAAGTAGATAACCCAATAATTATACCTGACTTTTTGGTGTGCACAAATCTGATCAACAAACACTTGGTGGCATGTGTCAGGTAATTGAATTAGTACATTTAAAAAGTGGTTAATAAAACTGCAAATAACTCTTTCGGTCTTTAACATTTTTCGCTTCATTTTTTTTTCTTTTCCACATTTGTTTGCCCAGGTGTGAACAGTCAAAGAGAAATCATATTACTCACATCAGATGAGATGATAATCAGATATTGATCAGATCTGTGCTCTGTTTGTCTCCCACAATGATGATTCCATAAATATATTGTATTGTAAGATTTGTGTGTTGCTTGATCCTTTTACATGTCCTGTATTCATTCATAAGCAGTGGTTTTGATCATGACAACATCATTGCACTTTTGGTAAACTATAGATATGTATTTAAATAAAAATTCATAAAAATCCATACAAAAATAGTGCTCTGAAATGTGTGCAAAGAGGTCACTTTTGGTTCTTTCTGGCTCCGCCCCTTTTCGGCCTGCCTTCGTCATCCTCCTTTTTGGACTCGCTCCTCTCGGCTTTCTCTCCTCTGTCTCTCTTCTTCTTCCTCCTCGTGCCTTCCTCCTCTTCCTCCTCCTGCTCCTCCTCCTCTTCCTCCTCTTTGGCAGCCTTCTTCTTTTTGCTCTTCTTCTCCGGTTTCTCACCGTCCACTTTGCCGGAGACGGTGTTCACTTCCTCCTTCTCTTCGGGCTTCGCAGCTGAAGAACAGAAGAGAACAGGAGTTAGTGCTCGCTCCGTCCTGTGGGATAATTGGCAGAGGAGATGGCGGAGATAGAGGAGAGGTCAAAGGTTTAGGAAGTGCAGCTCTGTGACAAAAGCCCTGTCATTGTCATTGTGATATTTGTGCTTTTGTACTGGTGGATACACTCGGTGCGTGTGTGCTTTACAATCCAAATCATGTCTAAGAATGGAGCTGGATTTTAAATTTCCCTAATAAACTATTTAAATTATTATTTAATTAATTAATTATTTAAATGCTGTAATGAGCATTTAAGTTATTTTTAAATGGGACAAAGAATTGTGTGGTCCCTCGGTCATTTTCAACAAATAGACTTTGTAAATCTGGTGTTTCGCCATCATAGTTTGGAAAAGAGAAGTGAATTGGAAAATATGGGGGGGGACATCCTGTGGTCCCCAAACCAGATCCCCTCCGGCCCCTGACTGCACCTAGAAATTCTGTCCATAAATACAATGAACAGAACCAGTGGCAAAGGGCAACGCTGGCAGAGTCCAACATGCACCAGAAACAGGTCCGTCTTACAAACACAGCTCCTCTTCTGGTCATACAGGGACTGGACAGCCCTTAGCAAAGAGCCCCAGAGCCCAGACTCCCAGAGCACTCTCCACAGGACCCCCCGAGGGACACGGTCGAATGCTTTCTCCAGATCCACAAAGCACATGTGGACTGATTCTATTTATTATTTAAGACTGTTTTAACACAATTTCACACTTTATTTGTTAATATCGTTCACTGCACTCAGTACTCGAGTTGAGGGGGGATGGGGGGGATGGGGGGGGGGGGCAAAAAATAGTCAAAATCATCCCTCTTCTAAAACGGGCATCCCTTCTTCCATCCCTTATGGCATTTTATCAATCAGGCATGACGTTTTTAAGTCAAAATGGCCAGTGCGCTCCAGCTTCCAATCATGTTGCAGCATAATTACGCACCGATACGCGCTCCCGCCAATCATGACGATTGCCGCTGTTGTGTTTGCGCCTGTTCGCCGATCAGCTGTGAGCCTGATATTTACGCGGCATTTCTAAGAGAAGAAGAATCCTTAACTTCCTACGTTAATGCTACGTAAGAAGGAACTCTCACCTCGGGACACGGGATAAATTCGGGATTATGTCCTTTTCTCCGGAGCTCCGGATTATTAAAGACAACACGGCAAACTGTTAGAATGGACCTGACCGCATTCTTATGGGTGAGTCATATTATCAGATTATTTCTGCATCTATTTCGGCACTAAACCAGGACTAAACCAAGACTAAACCAGGACTAAACCGGGTCTAAACCAGGATTAAACCGGGACTAAACCGGGACTAAACCAAAACTAAACCAGGACTAAACCAAGACTAAACCAGGTCTAAACCGTGTCTAAACCAGGATTAAACCGGGACTAAACCAGGACTAACCCAGGTCTAAGGTGTGTGTGTGTGTACGTGTGTGATAACATATATCCTGTGTATTATTGAATTATTGAATGATTATATGGACTTTTTGTTATTAAAGCATTTCCATTTGAACAAAGTACCTTCTAATTCTGCCCTGCCCTGAAACACCACAGTGATGTCAGTGATGTCCCCCCTGGTTTCATTTTACAACTCGACTACTGACTGCACTCAACAGCACTGACCACTCTGCTCTACTTGTTACCCTATAATTATCAAAAAAAAAAAAAGGCATGGATGTAAATGCTAAAATAAAATAACATTTTAAGATATCAAACAATTAACCATGAACAAAACTGTAACTGGACAACAATAGAAGAGTATCTGAGCTTTTAGACTAAACACAATCAGCAAATTGCAAAGGCTGCCATTTTTGAAAGAGCATAATTTCCTCTATAAATCTCTACTGTAGTTTAGATCTGTACAAACATGTTCTGATATACACATGATTCTTGTATTAGTTTGTCAGTTCCTACTTCAGTCAGTTGAAAATTCTTCTGGATGGTTTAAAATGTGAACTTTGAACAAAATCATATGATCAAAGCAGTGAGATATTTTCCCAAATCATTCAGCCCTGATTGCTTTATTTAAAAAAATGTAAAAATGTGAAATTCCAGCAGCTCATACGCTGGGCGAAGAATTATCTTTGGTTGGTACATATAATCACATTTGTTTCTCATTCATTTGAAATGTCACGTTTGACCCCCTCTTCTCCAGGACCTGAGTCTAGCGTTTCTCATTTGCTCAACAGAAAACGAAAGGCAGGTACATTTGTTAGCATTTCACTTTGCAAAATGTTTCAGAATATATTTAAGAATAATATAACTTTGTTCCACAAATAATACCCAGCTGACTGTCTCATTCTGGGCAACAACTGGAGGAAATGATGGACAGTTTGATGCCTGATTTATTTTTTTCTGCAGCTATTTCTTATAAAAATGTAAAAATGTTTACTCCTCTGCTAAGACAGCTGTGAGATTTTGTATGTTTCTTCTTAGTTTTTATATACCAATAATGCAAAAGGCATCAGATACCGTTTATATTTGATTTTGAACAAAAACAAAAGAATTAGCAGTAGTAATAGTAGTGGTGGGCCGTCCTTCTCTGCTGGCCTAAACATGCTCAGAAAAGTACATTTATGTTATTTTATTTTCATAAATATGTAAACAAAATTATTCTCTATTCTCTGTATTCTTTACGTCATATTATTTCCACTTAGTCGAGTGGCTTCCAATGGTGTTTTTTATGGTAGAGTTTTTAACCAATTATATTTCAGCTAGCTTGTGTTGTCAGGTAAATTAAATTTGCTTGAGACCTTCAGGCCCCTGTGCACTGTAAGTGAACGGGCACAGTCAGGTTGCAATAGCCAATCAGATCTCGATTCTGCGTACCAAGGCCAGATAGAAGTTCTTACGCTGAACTCCACGTGTGCGCGTTCGGTGATTGGATTAGCACTTGCGCCTGACAAGCGGCAATCTGGAGAATATCTAATCGAACTAAACACGGAAATTCAAGAGGCTTTTTGAGTATGCTGATGTGCTTTTTGGAATACTTCAGACAAAATCACTGGATGTGCAATTTTGCATGGCAAGGGTGAACGAATTTTGTGACACAGTTGAGCGAGCAAGGGACAAATTCAGTGAAATACGAAGAAACAGTGCGCATCTCAGGTGGTCCAAGCGTGCGCGGAGGCCAGGGCGCGGCACAAGACGACCTGCGCGCACACTACCAACGTCTCCACACCAGCATTCTGGACAACATTCTTCCCCAGATACGGACTCGATTTCAGGACCACGAAAGGCTGATGTTTCTCTCCCTTCTCGACCCTCAGCACTTTCTGCAGCAGGAAAAAATGTCCACAAACAGCCTTCTCCAGCTTAACACAGAGCCACGGATCATTATTTGATCTTCCCCGACTTAAAACAGAACTGACTGTAATGTATGCCATGGTTGATTTTGAAGGGAGAAGTCCAGCTGATCTTCATGATTTTCTTCGGAGCAAAAATCTGAGTGAGAGTTTGGGACAACTTTACGCACTGGCCTGTTTGGCTGTTACTATCCCTGTGTCCACTGCATCTGTCGAGCGGTCATTTTCAGCGTTAAAGCGTATTAAAACTTATGCCAGACAGAAACGGCTTTCAGCATTAGCCTCCATGTCCATAGAAAAGGACTTACTGATGGACCTGAAACGCGCAGATAAACTGTACAACAGAGCCACTGAAGTGTTGTTGAGAAAAGAAGGGAGGATCGACTTTATTTTCAAATAAGCAGACGCTGTGGAGAACTATTGCAACATTTTCAGTTATTTGCTGTTGTATAGCTTATTCTCAAAAATGCAAAGGATCTGTTAACTTTGTTTTCAAAGAATAGTTTGTTTTGTTATTGTCTGGTTGGTGTCTTATATGAAACGGCGACATTGCGTAATTTATTAGACAGACTTGTTTAAGATCACACAGCGTAATTTTGGTGGCATTTTGTTTAGTATTTTTAAATCACCTTTTTATTTTTGACAATATCTGTAAACTTAGTTTCCTACTCTTAATTGTGGATGCATACTTGATGGTTTCAAAATGCTCCTGAAATAAAGTGCTGCTTGACTAGCCTATATTGAGGTGATGTTAATGTATGGGACGTCACTGAAGGCCTAAGGTTGAAATGCACGGCCCGACACTGAGTAATCGGGTAGGGTTAGGGTTAGAGTTAGATGGATGGACATACATAGGTGTTATGCTATACTGTTATACCTGGGAAATTCCAGGCTGCTTTCGTTCGTTCCGATCTGAAAAACAGCCTGGCAACTATGGCAAGCGAGCTCTCCCGATTCTGGGAGCCAATCAGAGAGCGGGGAGGGGTGCCAAGACGGTGATGCGTACTACATGACAAACGGAAGCTTGTAGTTTGAACTGACAACTGACATGATTGGCTCTGGGCTACGTATACGCCAAATGATAGACATTTGTTACGCCCAATAAACGGCCGTTGGCGATCGTAAACCACACCTCCTGTACGAGATATTTCGAAGGTGGCTTCCAGACCACATCTCACTTGTGATATGGTCAGGTGTAAACCAGGCAAGTGGAGTATGCCATTATGAACAAGATTTCCATGGAAACAAGGAGGAAAAGGCCATACTCCAGGCCAAATTAGGTTCAGTTGGATTTGTGAAAATGCAAGCCCAGTCAGAGTAAGAATGCATGTGAAAAAACAAAAACAAAAAACTATTAAACAAAAATGTAAATGTAACTGAGGGGTGTGGAAGAAAAAAAAATATTTTGAGCTGTGCAGATGTACAGCCTAATAGTAAAAGGGTTTCTCAAACATGAATGATTGAAACAAAACACAACTCCAGGTATGTTTTTGAGGAGGCAACAACATAGTAACATGGGTATAAGCTCACAAGAGTCAGTTCTGTGTAATACATGGAGTTAATGTGATTAATTGAAATTCAGGAGCAGGACCACGTCTCAACCCCCTTCTCCTCCTCACCAGCGAATCACAGTTCACCGTAACCACACCTCTAATTTCCTGGAGCTATTTATAGCCACTCATCCCTTCATTCCAGTTCGTCTTGGTTAACTCTACATCTCTCGACCGCGTCAGCTCGCTCGAGCTGGACTGCAAACAACCCGTCACATTCAAACACTGACCTGTCACACGTTCCCTCGTTCCCTCCAGTTCTCAATTCCTCATGCCACGATGGATCTCACGAGGATCCCATTCAGGAATCAGCAGCCGGAGGATCTTCCATCACATGTCCGCTAAGAACCGCCGCCCGGCATCCAATCCACGGCCCGCGCCGCCCAACGCTCAGCGGACCTCTGCCTCCAAGGAGCACCCACTGTCAATATCTCTGTGCTGGTGGCATGTACGGGATATCCACGTTGTCCCTCTAGTCGCCTCCTCCTCCTCGTGTAGGCGTTCGTGCAGCCCGGTTCTCAGCACGCAGACTGGCTCTGGCAACCACGGCTTTCGGCACAGCCGCCCAGCCTCCAGCGACCACGGCGTTCAGTACTGCCCAGCACCTGCCGTGCCCCTTCAGGCTGACATATCAAGACAGGACCTTCAACAGTTTAGATCAAGAATGCAAGCCCGGCGCCCTGGAACAAGACGAACGAGCTTCTGGGTTCCCATCAAGTTTCCCACGTGCAGCTGTAGACGTCGCCACTCCCTCCTTTCCTCCACCACAGTCTCATAGCTCCCCCTTCCGGGGGGGCTAAGTAGTATCACCACCAGTGGCCAGTATTCTGTCTACTGTGCACTTTCATTTGAATTCTCTTGTATCATCTCAGCCTGCTTTCAAGCAGGCCATCTCCCCTTGTGCCTGCACCCTTCGTGTCTCATTCTTGTCCCCGTCTCGCAGGCTGCACAATTCCCCATGCACATGCATCTTCTCCCCATCTCTCATTTATCTTTTTTCAGTCATCATGAGATAGATGGCTTCTCCCGCTCTACCCACATTAGGCAGGGCCTCTAATCCATTTCCCATCCCCCCCCCCCAACACCCAAATGTTTTTCTCTGTTGTTGCAGCCTACACAAGTCACCACGCCCACTCACACTATTTCCGTTCGCACTCTGAACATAACAATGCTTTTGTTCACTTAACTCCTCTCTGCACCGGAACACTGTCATCTCATATTCAACCTCTCCTACCGACTCGCATCTGACCATTCTAACTCATGCAACTCATGCTAGCTCACACCATTCCATCACATGCTAGCTAAGCAGTCCCTACACCCTCTCTCTGCTATTCCGATATTCAGCACCCATCGACTCACGTCATTCACTCCATTGCAGCTTGTGCTGATCATGCAATTTTGATGTACGCTAGCTGTCTTTACACCTGCTTGCCATCAATTCATATTCCGGCCCTTGCTGTTTCATCGGCTCTCACGACAGCACGACAGCTCGCCTGGCTCTCATGATGGCACGACAGCTCGCCTGGCTCTCATGATGGCACGACAGCTCGCCTGGCTCTCACGACGGCACAGCAACACGCCTGGGTCTCACAACGGCTCACCCGGCTCTCACGACCGCATGACAGCTGGCCTGGATCTCACGACGGCTCGCCTGGCTCTCACGACAGCTCGCCTGGCTCCCACAACGGCAACGACAGCTCGCCTGGCTCACACGACGACTCGCCTGGCTCTTGACGGGTCTCACGATGGCTCACCCAGCTCTCACGTCGGGTCTCCTGACCCACAACGGGTCTCTCTCTCGACCCACGTCGGGACTTTCTCTGCCTCTCTCCTGACCCACGACAGGTCTCCCTCTTTCCGCCTCTCTCCTGACCCACGACGGGTCTCATTCCTTTCCAACCAACCACGGGTCTTTCTCTGCCTCTATCCCGACCTACAACGGGTCTTCTTCTCTCCACCTCTCTCCTGACCCACAACAGGTCTTCCTCCCGTCAGGTCTTCCTCCCGTCAGGTCCCCTCCCGTCAGGTCTCCCTCCCGACAGCCCCCCCCCCGACCCTCATCCTTGCGACCCTCATCCATCCAACCCTCATTTCATAATTCAACATTCGAGCCTCGCTTCCTTCACCTACAGGTTCCTACGCTTGCCATCCGCACCCATGCTGAAGGACGCACATCAGCATTACCATGGTCACGCCGGTCAACCATCCGCACTAGCGCGTGTGACCCCACTCCAGCGAAGGTCTAGTTCCTCTGTCAGGGGAGAAGACCCTCCATGTCACGTTTTCTCTACATCACTCCTGACTCATTCTCCTCATGGCACCTTCACGACGCAGCTCCAGTTTCTCCAGTGTTCAATCCGAATCTTCGGCAGTAGTCGGATTCTGGATAGCTTCCAGAGCCCTCAAATCGCACAATTAGCCTTCAGCTTCATCGGAACTTTGTCCTACCTTTCCACCATTCTTTGGGGGTCTGATTAATCCAGGCATTCCCATTCATTCTAACAATAATAGATCAGTCAACACCACCTGGGGCGGCATTGTGGCTGAGTGCGTAGCACTCATGCTTCACAGCAAGAAGGTTCCGGGTTCGATCCCTGGGTCGCCCAGGCCTTTCTGTGTGTGTTCTGTGTGGAGTTTGCATGCATGGTCTGGGTTCGATCCCCGGGTCGCCTGGGCCTTTCTGTGTGGAGTTTGCATGTTCTCCCCGTGTCTGGGTGGGTTTCCTCCGGGTACTCCGGTTTCCCCCATCAACCCAAAACATGCACCACAGGTAAATCCTCCAGCTGAGGTCCTGACCAAGCTGAAGCAAGAAGATCATGGAGATGGTCCCCGGGCGCAGTAATGTGCTGCTCACTGCTCCTAATAACAGGATGGGTTAAATGCAGAACTGGAATTTCCCCACTGTGGGACTAATAAAGGTATAGCTTTCTTTCTTTCTTTCTTCATCAGCTTCCCCTCTGCTCGTCTGACGTCACCATCATCTGCAATTTCATCACCCTCTCGCGCCACCAGCAAATCACAGTTCACCGTAACCATACCTCTAATTTCCTGGAGCTATTTATAGCCACTCATCCCTTCATTTCAGTTTGTCTTGGTTAACTCGACCCCTCCTCGTTTGTCTTTCAGCCATAAGACATCTCCTAAAGGGGGGGGGGTCCCGTTTCGCTGGGCCAGTCGAAGATTGAAACGGAGCCCCCACCCATTCTCTCAACCCAGCCATCACCGCCTATTCACCCAGACATCCACTATCATTCAGTAATAAATATCTTCACTGCATTATGTCCTAGCTAGTGAAAGAACCTTTAAGAATGTTTCAGATGGCAGATGAAGTGGCTCTGCTTACGTTAAACAGGACATGGGGAGTTTAGTTTGCACATCTTTTTGAAGAGAACAGCCTGCTGCATAATATGTCAGACTAGACTAGACAGGGTGTCACCTCATGAGACCTTAAGTCATTGGCGAGATGGGCAGTGTTAAAGTATATATACAGTATAAACAGGGATGGAAGAAGTTCTGAATTTTCTTACTTAAAGGAAAAGTAACGTTTTTCTTTACAATCTGAGCCTTCTTTCGGCAATAAAACAAGTAGTTTTACTCACCCATAGCAGTTTGGTGTCAATTGGAGCAGTATCGCAGAACTTATGTTGAGCCGTTCTGTTCTACTAATGATCCTGTATCCGTTAGCGTGAGTGCTCGGGGCATTACTTTGCGGTGTCCAAATAACACAAACTTGAGCACTTTTCAAATCACAGAAGATCGCTGTGTCAGGGTAGACTTTTAGTGGATTCCAAAATGGCCTGAAACCCGATATCGCAACAGAAAAGTAAAGTTCAGAGCGGTGTTAGCTTCTTTCGGACTAGCGGTGTTTATAAACAGCTGAGTTCACGCATGCGCACTGTCCTCTCTGATGACGTCATCAAATGAAACTATAGCTGCATATCGGGTTTCAGGCCGTTTTGGAATCCACTAAAAGTCTACGCTGACACAGTGATCTTCTGTGATTTGAAAAGTGCTAAAGTTTGTGTTATTTGGAGAGCGCAAAGTAATGCCCCGAGCACTCACGCTAACGGATACGGGATCATTAGTAGAACAGAACGGCTCAACATAGGTTCTGCGATACTGCTCCAATTGACACCAAACTGCTATGGGTGAGTAAAACTACTTGTTTTATTGCCGAAAGAAGGCTCAGATTGTAAAAAAATGTTACTTTTCCTTTAAAGGTGTTACTCTTTTAGGCATGCTAGAATGTTCATCAAAAACATATCTGGAATTGTGTTTGGTTTCATTCACACATGATTGAGTACTCCTTTGTGATTAGTCTGTCTACATCTCCAAAGCTCAAAATACTCTGTTCCACCTTGTGATGTCATGAAGTGGTAGTTTCCAAGTTAACAACTACCTTTTACATTTTGTTCAGTAAAGATTAGCGATTCCAGAGCTGAAAATGATTCTTGTGAAGATGTATGAAATTTAAAAACACAATGGAGCACTTCATGTATTACTACTAGATTAAACGGTGTGTTTTCAGTTTGAGAGAAGAACACAGACTAAATATGCAGGTTTTGTATCTTAAACATGTGTGAATGAAACAAAACACAACTCCAGGTATGTCTTTGACAAGGAAGCAACATTCTAACATACATCAGAAAGTAGCGTAATATGGGCCCTTTAAATTCTGCCTAAAACGTTTGGCTCAAAACTTTTTTCCAGGTGGTCATTTGTTCAGCGGAGAAAAATACTGGAGATTCGGTCCATGAGACAAGATGAGATTTTGACATAAAGTGAATTTATAAATATAAATACATTTTGCTGTTCTGTTTAAAAGTGGGCCTCACTTTTTTTTATTGATTTAAAATGTCCTATATTACACAACATTTATTCTGGAGAGCTTTTAAGCCATGCTGTTGTCTCATCAAAAACATACCTGGAGCTGGAGTTTAGTGATCATGAGTATTTATTATTGGGCTGTCTACATCTCCAGAGCTCAAAATGCTCTGTTCCACCTTGTGATGTCATGAGGTGGAATTTTTCATGTTAACAGCTACTTTTACCTTTTGTTTAGTAGGCCATAGATCAGTTCCAAATCTGAAATCATCCAAATAATTCTAGTGAAGGTGCATGGAGTTTAAAAACACAGTGGAGTACTTCCTGTATCACCACATGACATCACAAGGAGAAAAAGAGTGTTTTCTGTTTGAAAGAAGAACTCAGCCTAAATATGCGGGAAACAGCGAGATAAAACACAACTCCAGATATGTTTTTGATGAGGAAACACTTCACACGATAACACAGATAACACAACATCCCATCTGTCTACATCTTAAACAAACATTTGTGGCGGAGGGTCTGTCAAATGCTTTTCTCCATGGAGATGTTATTGCTTTGTCTGGAATGTTTCACAGAAGACCAAGTTATAGGTCAGATCTGTGGAGAGGGAACCCCGCTCACAGGGGGTAAACGTAAGGAGCTGTTAAATGTCATACTGTGGAACATATCCATAGAAACAAGCATGTGACGGACCCTGACCCTCTTTTATCATAACCTTTTAGCTCTTCAGGTATCTCCAGGTCCCCCTCTCCGTCACACTCAACACCAGGCTAACTAGGCCATACATAATGAAGCCACATCTGCGCTAATAAGCGCGGTCTGTTCTGCTAATGAGATTGTCTCAAGTGCTCTGGAGATGATAAACCAACAACAAGAGCACGCATTTACAGTCACATTGAGTTTGGGGTCTTAATATTCGGACACCATCGCCTTCAGTCTCCTCATTGCCCACAGCAATTTATAGGCCCCCACCCCAAACTCTCTAGCGCCACCAGCAGGTCAAAGTTGCAGGAATTTTCAGGTACATTTCTGCGTGTAACTTTTGAACCGTATGTCCAATATTCAAAAACTTGGTATCCCTGGACTCCTTGGGTGAAGTCGAATCCAACGCACCCTATCACGACATTTTCCACCAGGGTAGATTTTCCGCCATTTAGAATTTTATGAAAAACACTCAAAATGCTTCTCCTCCCTCAATTGTTGGCCAATGTTGCTCAAATTTGGTACATAGCATCTTTGGACTGAACCTCATCAGAAATATCCCTTGATTTTTCTATATCTCTTATCGTTTTGTCGTGAGAGCCAATCAAAGGCGTCCTAAAAGTCGCCAAACAGGAAGTGCGCTCATATCTCCGTAACCCTTCATAGGATTATTTTCAAACTTTTCACAGATAAGTTTGAAATAGCTACTGCGTCCCTTATATTTGAATTATATTATTTAAATGTATTTATTTATTTATTTAAAGGGGTGTTATGCAACATTCAGTGCATAATCTGTTTCCTACCTGTCACCATGGAGATTTTATATCTTTGCCTGAATCATACAATAAAATCAATCAATAAAACCAACCAGTCAGTTAATGAATCAATCATTAAACTTGTTTATCTTTCATTTATTTAATTACAGTTCTGTTTATGGAAAATATATACCTTAAAAAGCACCTGACCTCTTTATACAAAGCAATAACATCTCCATGGTGACAA